>CABHPP010146842.1:0-15095 GCA_902168425.1 Peromyscus attwateri | reverse complement strand
CCTCCCTCCCTCCCTCCTTCCCTCCTTCCTTCCTTCCTTCCTTCCTTTCTTTCATTCGTTCACCAGTTATGGGGAGGATTGCCTAACGCCTTCCTTTCTATTCTTTGGCAAATTGAGTCATGTTTGCATTCATGGGTTCTGCTTCTTAGTTATGGTATATTCATTTGTGTCTTTAAATTGTAGTTGTTAAATGATTAAGAATTTGTAGAGAAAAACTAGGCTAGTAAAGAACAAGCTCCTTCTTTATCTATACTCCTTAGTGTTTTATGATTAAAAAAAATACAAGATTTTTCTCATGTCCTTCTTGGTTTTAAAGGCACTGTTACCAACGTGTCTAGTGTTTTCTTTTCTGAACTTTTCTTTTCTTTGCTTCACTCTTTTTTTTTTTTTTTTTTTTTTGGTTTTTCGAGACAGGGTTTCTCTGTGTAGTTTTGCGCCTTTTCCTGGAACTCACTTGGTAGCCCAGGCTGGCCTCGAACTCACAGAGATCTGCCTGGCTCTGCCTCCCGAGTGCTGGGATTAAAGGCGTGCGCCACCAACGCCCGGCTCTGCTTCACTCTTTTAATGTGGACATTAGCACCAAAGGCTACAGACCCCGATGAAGAGTTGCCTATTTTGAGGAAGGCAGAGTTGAGTGTACCCTGGTGTAGCTGTCTGTGTACAAGATGATGGGAGACTATGTCCCATGGAGCTTCCAACAGGCCCACTTGCTTCTTGAGTTGAGCCCCTAGCTAGTCCATATCTCTTCAGTGGGATGCTTATGGAGGTGAAGAGAAATGTGAGTTTCTCTGGGGAGTCAGAGTTCAGCGTCTATTCCTCAGTGAGTGGATAGCAGTGTCATTCGGGTGTGAGCGTCTTTTCCAGGAACAGGGCAGACTGCATGGATGAAGTTTGCTGGCTTGAGTTGGTGTCGCTCTCCCTCTCCTGTCTGCTTTCATGAATAGTTAACTCTCCAACCTGACGTCAGAGATGTAGGAACTGAAACGGTCCTGTGGTTTTTTACAGAATGGATTCCAACCCCAAAGCCAGTGGTGCCCATTTCCATCCCACATGCACTTCTTATTCCTCCCAGGCAGAGGGATGGCTGGGGTCTGCATCATTCACTCTGACCATTGACATGAATGGATCTCGCATTGCCATGAATGAATCTCACTGAAGGCTGGTGATTGCTCTGACTGGTGGTTCATGCAGAAGTGATACAGAGTGATTTCCAGGACTAGATAATAAGATGTAGTTTTTTCTGTCTGTTTATCCTTGTCTTTCTGGACTCTACCCTAAGAACTCAGCCATCTGTCATGCTGGGATCTATTAAAGTAGTCCACATATATAGGGCAGGTCCCACATGGACAAAACCCAAGGACCAATAGTCAGCTACTAGCATGAACTGTCAGCATGTGGATGAAAGACCTCTTGGTGATCCAGCCCCAGACAGTGATGTGGAGACACAGTGTCTAGCTGTTTTCTATTCACATGCCTGATCCAATGAATCTGTGAGCACAGTAAATGACTGTTAATACCACTTAGTTTAGGGGTAATTTGTTAAGTAGCCATAGTGCCCATAATATTATACACAAGCCTCGTATAAACATATCTGAAATAAGACTTTTATGGGGCTGGAGAGATGGCTCAGCAGTTAAGAGCATTGGCTGCTCTTTCAGAGAACCTTTAAGTCCCAGCACACACATGCCAGCTCACAACTGTCTATGACTCCAATTCCAGGGAACCTGATGCCCACTCTTTGCCTCTTCAGGCACCAGAGAAGCTTGTGGTGCACAGGCATACACACAGACAAACATACATACAATTTTTTAAAAAAATAGTTAAAAAGAGAATTTCAGAAGGTTTTTCTTTCTTGATGGACAAGCTACATAGCTATTGGCACTCTGCTCTCATATCCAGAATCACGTCAGGAAGCAGACATGATTCTGTTCACTGGCTTAACCCATAATATGTTACTACTCAAGCATGCCATGGGTTGAATCATGAGCTCTTGCACAGATGGAGGTGTGGTTGATAATATCGAGCAGTCTCCCGGATGCCCCTGGCCTCCTCTCCGTGTTCCACACCTGTGTTGTGAGCTGCCTCTGTACACACGTGTGTTTGGCAGGTAAAGTTACACTCCAGGTAAAAACCACACTCATGGTCTCCATTCCACTTGTCTCTGCTGTCTGACCACACCACTGTATACACACAGCTTACACTGGAAGCCAAGGCAAAGGCTGATCTTCCCTTTCCCTCATCCCAGGATGCACAGGGAGAGCTGTCACTGCGTCTATTGTCCGGACACCGACTGGTGTCCCCATCTCCTCCCCACCATTCCTGTCCTTTTCATACTGACCTCATCTTCCTTCTGTTATTCTCTTCTTATTGGCACTGAGTTCTCTCAGTCTTGATTCTTCTTCTTGAAGGATCACCAGAAGTTTCTTTACAGAGCAAAGCTGTCCTACCTTGTTGAAGTGTTTGGTTGGATGACGGTCAGGGCTGATACACATGCTGTGTAGAACTCTTCTCAACTGGCACCCTGTCTACTTCTTTACTTTTCTTTCTTTTTTAAATTATTAGAGTTTTAAAGAAGAGTAGTGCTGTGTTTATAAGAATAGGAACAGAAAGTAGAGTTCCCAGAGCATCCTCCCCATCACCAGCTTCTGGTGGTTGGATATTAACATGGGCTGTATCATCTAATTTGTGCCCCCATCCTCCCCATCGCCAGCCTCTGATGGATGGATACCAACATGGGCTACATCATCTCCTTTGTGCTTTCCTGTCTTTATTCTTAGTTACCCATTCAGCCTGTACCCTAGGCCACAGCTACACTGAGCTCTTGCCATTTCTTAGACAAACAACTTGTATTTATTTTTTTGATCTTCCTGTCATTGCTGAGAATGTCCTTCCTCTCTCATCTCATCTATTCGGTAGACTCCTAGTCATCCTTCAAGGTCCTGGTACCAATATGTCCTCTTCCTGTTGATCCCCTATGGACATGGAACCTGTTATGCATGATCTCCCATTGTAAGTCAAGTTACACTTCACAGTAACCTGAAGCCAACACGATGAGTTCTGACATGGTGATGGGTCCTGGATTCTTGTCCTGCTTTCTGCTTTACTGTGTCTTTTGATACCCAGTTCCCTTATTTCCTGGATGGAGATCATGACTCCTTGCAACCCAGAATGTTATTATAAGATATATGAATTGACACGAAAAAGCCCTTTGTAAGCTTGAAGCAGGATCTTTTAAGAAAGGTATAGATCTATATCCACCCCACCTCCCCTTTTCTCTATCCCTCCCACAGCTGTCTCTGACTAGCATGGAGACTTTGTGGTTCTGGGCTTATCACAATTGTATGTTTTAGAATAAAAATTGTTTAATTAATTAATTTTATTTTGGTGGGGGTTGGACAGGAAGTGTACATGCCATGGTGTGTGTGGTGTGTGGAGAGGACAACTTGTGGGATTCTGCCCTCTCCTTTAACCATGTGGGCCCCAGGGAATCAAACTCAGGTCTTCAGTCTTGGCTGCAAGTCCTTTCCCACATTTAGCCCTCTTGCTGGCCTACGATCTGAATCTCAAATGACCTCAACTGCTCATGTGTTAAAGGATTGTCCACAGCTGGTGGTGATGTTGAGAAACAGTGGACACTTGGGGGGCCTGGTTGGAGGAAGTAGGTCTCTGGGGGCCCAGTCCCCTCTTTTTCTCTGCTTCCTGGTCACCCTGAGGTGAGCATCTGTGCTCTATCACATGCACCCTGCTGTCATGCTCTGCTACACCACAGGCTCAGAGACAAGAAGCAGAGTGACCACTCATGGAAGCCTCAGAATCAAAGCCAAAGCACACGGCTCCTCCTCTGGGTTGATTTCCTTGGGCATTTTGTCATGGTCACTGACACAAGGTCCTAGTGCCTGAATTGTCAGTGGTGTTTGTGTCTCAGCCTGCTCTTCAGCCTTCCTCTTACCCCTTTAACTCCTTATAGTTATCTCAGTCTCCATTTTATCATTGTCACAAATACGGAATGACAACTTCTTTTATATATTTGCCCCTATGAACCACAATCACTACCGTGAGACTTCCATAGAAACACTCTTGACCATACAGACTTAACAAAACAAAACAAAAAGACCTCAGAGCTTCTCATTAAAAAAATAAAAATAAAAAAAAAATCAGGGGCTGGGGAGATGGCTCAGTGGTTAAGACACTGTTGCTCTTGCAGAGGACCTGGGTTCAGTTCCCAGCACTCATGTGGTGGTTCACACCTATCCATAACTCCTGTTCCAGGGGGATCTGATGCCTGCTTCTGACCTCCTCGGGCACCAGGCTCACACATGGTGCACAAGTCCATGAAGGCAAAACACTCATGCACATAACATAAAGGGAATAAATCTGAAACGACACCCATCTCATGCTCTTTCAAACACACAGACCCTGAGGTTTACTTACAGAATTCATACAAACATGTTAAAGTGGCCTCCTGACAGCTAGTCCACCCTTCCACATGGCTGTCCTTCCCCCCTGTTCATCCAATCCACCCACCCTTCACCTTCCTACCAGTCATTCCCATCTACTTGTCACGTTGCTTGAGATGCTAAGAATAAAAAATGAGGTTCCCCAGCACAAGATTCTCAGTTCTAAAATTACACCGAATGCTTTTGTTCCAATGCACAGCTGGAGGACTGAAACATCGGCGTTGATATTTTTAATTTTTCCACGTGGATTCTCAGTTTATGACAACTTCTCTTAGGGCTGAAGAATAGGGTGGAGAAGACTTTTTTCTTTTTTTTACCATGTGCAAGGACCGTGCTAATCTCCATGTGATTCTAATTTTAGTGTGTGTGTGCCACGGAAGCGAGCACCTCTATTTATCTTCGAAAGCTCCTCCGTGCTGTCTGGTGATGCTGTATTGCTGAGCATCCCATGATTCATGTCTGTCTTAGACATGTGTGTGCAGCTCTTCCTGGATGGGGAGAGGAAGCAGATGAACAACTTCCTGGGTAATGTTGTGCTGTTTGTGTGTCTGTGTGTATGCATATATGTCTGTGGACACATGTTAGTTCTTATATGGCTGAATCTTCTATTTAGGAGAATATTGTACTAACATTAGAATACTGTTTCAGAAAAATAATGAGTTTTTAGTAAAGTTCACATTTATACTTGTGGCCCACGAGACTAATTATTTTTTTTTATTTTTTTATTTTATTTTTTATTTTTTTGAGACAGGGTTTCTCTGTGTAGCCCTGGCTGTCCTTGAACTCACTCTGTAGACCTGGCTGGCCTCGAACTCACAGAGATCTGCCTGCCTCTGCCTCCCGAGTGTTAGGATTAAAGGTGTGCCCCACCACTGCCCAGCGAGACTAATTATTACTAACAAAACTAGATTCGACACATAATATATCCTGAAAGACTCTAGTGCTGCTTGATAATAAATCTCAAATCATTATTCTGCTGCTTGTTTCTTTTGTAAAAAATGAACATCAGTTAAAGTGGACCTTCAAAAAAAAAGGGGGGGGGGACATCTTTCTGTTTCCTTCTCTGCATCTCTAAGGTCAAGGTCTGTCCTGAGTGAGAAGTCTGATGCTCACAGCTTTGGGATTGCATGGGGCTTAGTAGAGGCTTCCTTCTGGCATGCAGCCCTTCCCAAACCCCCTCCTCAAGCCAGGCCTCCACATTGTCCATCCCCAGAGATCTGGCAGTCTCAGGGAAATGCCAGGCAATTCTGAGATGTGCTCTCTGCCCTCACCCCTTCCCTAGAATTCACTGGTAAGTCAAAAAGGAGGTGGGAGCCTGGGTAAAACCAGACTCTGCCCTAAGCCCCAGGCATCAGAGTATTGCTGCTTTAATTGCTTTAAAGATGCAAGCTTCTTACCCTTCTTTCCCAAAGTACCCCAGTCTCCCAGTCTTTTCTCTTCTGCCCTTGAAGTCTGGCTGACTCATCAGCTGTCCCTCCAAGGTCCTCACTGGTGGTGTCAGGGCTGTGGTTCCCATCTGAGTACAGTAGGAAAGATACAATGGCTGCATTTCACACACTGAAATGCCTATTGTGTGAGTCTGTTCGCCTTTCACTGGGCGAAGTCCAGAAATAGTGTGCTCTGGAATGTGGGTGGCATAGGCGCCTGTGAAGCTGAGCTTGCTTTTCAGTTTTGACCCAGTCCCACAAGACATCGAAGGAAGAAGACTCTGCACAGTGCTGCTGTCTGTCATTGTGTGTGTGTGTGTGGGGGCCTTTGAAGGCCCATCGTCTCTGCCCCTTCCTCCAGGTGTCCCTCTGAAGCCACTTGAAAGAATGAGAACTCAGGATAGGCTCGTGTTGACAATGGAAAGTGTCCCTCCTGCTCAGGCAGCCTTCTACTGTTGTGGCTTTGGCACCTAAGGTCACACTCACTGACAGACTGTTTTATGGAGGGCAGGGTGGGAGGGGCTGTGGAGATGTGAGACAAACTATTTATCCTTTTCCTTAGCTTCCAACCACCTCTGTCAAGATCCTTTCAAGTGGCGAAGACTTTTCTTTTGTATATGCATGTGTTCGTGTATGTGCACAATGTGTGTGTGAGTGCGTGTGTGCGTATTTGTGTGTGTGTGTGTGTGTGTGTGTGTGTGTGTGTGTATGTGTGTGCAGATATTTGCATGCACATGTGGAGACCTGGGGTTGGTATCAGGTGTTTTTCCCAATTGTTTCCACTTAAGTGTTTGAGAGACTTTCTCACTGAACATGGAGTCCACTGGTTTGGCAAGCCTAGCAGGCATCCCCCTGTCTCTGTCTTACCGGTGTCAATGTTACAGGTGTGCTCCACTGCAGAGAGCTTTTCTTGGGTGCTGAAAATGAACTCAGGTCCTCATGCTTAGGTGACAAGTACTTAGCTTTCTGAGGCATCTCCCTACACTCCGAGGTTTTCATTGTTGTTGTTGTTGTTTGTTTTACTGTAAATTTAATTAGGAATTTTGCCATGAGAGAGTTCAGGTGCTCTTGGGGGAAGCCTCTGTACCTCAAATCCTGCTTTTTCTTTCCCTTATTAATTATAGAACAATTGCCAAGGTCCATGGATTTTATTTATAAACATAACTTCCTTCAGAGTCCACGTTCTAGATGGTTGGCTCTGCAAAGTCTAGCTAATCACATCTGGTGTAAATGGCACTAGTTTTGTGAGATTTACTTTCACACTGGCACTGTAAATAACCAATCTGTGTGAGCCTGCTGAGCTCACTCCTCCCCAGCCTCTCCCTCCCCCCTAGAGGTAGTCATGATTAGCTGGGTTTAACTGACAATGGAGCAGAGAGGGCTTGAATAGCTGTCACACAAGGGCCCTTGTTAGGCCAGGGTTCCTGAGGCCTGTGACAAAGAGGCCTTTGGGGGCGCATGTTACAGGCTCCCCTATGGGGTGGACTCTCAGGCTCAGGAGGGGCTGACTGGGCCCATCTGGCTACTTGGGGATCCCCTTCCTTCCCCATCATCTAAATCTAGCCTGAAAAGTGTCAGGTTGGCTGCCTTGATTTTAACTCCCACAAGCACCATCTGGTCTTTCTGATTCAGTGTGGGACAGATTTATCATTCAGTCCTTACTGAGCCATTGCAGTTCTGTGCTACAGTGTGGTGCAGCAGCTCCCCTCAGTGCCACTGAAGGGACTTTTTTGAACTGTGAACACACAGTGAACATACAGTTTTCTATTCTCAGACCCTTAGTTCTTTGTGGAATCTACTGCCTGGACCATTTTAAGATTCTTTCAAATGTCCCCTACTTCACAGTCTCTGGCCAACTAGATGCATTCTCTCCTATACTCCCTGAGACCTTGGTAATTCATCTGTTCCTCTATCCACCGTTCATCCATCCATCCATCCATCCATCCATCCATCCATCCATCCACCCATCCATCCACCCATCCATCCATCTATCAATCCACCCACCCTTCCATCTATCCACCCACCCTTCCATCCATCTACATATCCATCCATCCATCCATCCATCCATCCATCCAAGTTCATTGACAGGTCTGGAGAGATGGCTCAGAAGTTAAGCACTTGCTGCTCTAGTAGAGAACCTGGGTTCAGTTCCCAGCACCCACGTGGTGGTTTACAGCTATCTATAACTCCAGTTACAGGGGATCTGAAACCTTCTGCTGGCTGTAACAGGCACTGAATATGCATGGTGCATATACATACCTGCAGACAAAACAGTCATCTGCATTAAATGAAAACAAATCCTTAAAAAAGCTCATCGGTGCTTACTAAGTTCCACCTTGGGATATGTTTATAACCTAAGCAACAAAAAAAAAAAATTTTTTTATTCATGGACTTGACGTTCTAGCTGAAGGAGACAGCAGATATGTAAATAGCACATATAATTAAAACATCAGTTATATGGAATAGAATAGGAAGCATGGTAAGGTTGATCAGAAGGGGGTCACAAGATACCATGTGTATGAAATGGACAGCCCCTGTGACATGTCCTGAAGTCATCCTGATGATGGTCACCATTTGTGCATGTTCCTTCTCCTTCCCAGGCATAGAGCAGGGACTGGCCTCCATGATGTCTGCTGACAGTACACAGCATAAATTCTCTTTAGGCAGGACACATATGAAAACCTAAGGGGACACGGGAGGGGAGTCTGATTGAAGCCTCTTGCTATCTGAAAGTCAGAAATTCCAGCAAAATTTACAGCATTTGCTGTGAAGGTGGCCAACGTGGCAACAATATTCCTTTTGTAGGTATGTTTCAAATATATATTAAGAGAGCAGTGGATCACGTCTGAGGACCTGTGATAGTTAATATCAATATCAATTATCAACTTAATAGGATCCATAGCTGCCTAGGAGATGAGCCTCTGCCCATGCCTATGTGGAATTATCTAGGTTGGGTTAGCCTCTGGCCATGCCTGTGAGGGATTATATAGGTTAGGTAAGTGAATGGCATTCCCTGCGTGAGAGGTAGAGAGGGAGCTGGCCCCCGTGTTCCTGGTTCTCTGACTTCCTACTGTGGACACAGTATGAGCACTTGCCTCCAGCTCTGGCCATCAGAACTCTCCCTCCTGTCAGGACTGTCCTGACAGACTGTACCTTGTGACTGTGCACCCCAGTAAACCCATTGTCTCCAAACTTGCGTTTTTTGTCAGGATAGTGAAAAGATAACCAAGGCAAACAAAGTCCAGGCAGATCCGGCTTCTTCCAGTGAAGCCTTTCTCCTTCCTCCCGCCCTGATCTGCAGCTTTCAAGGGGTCTCAGTACAGATGTGTCCAGACCTCCTGGAGCTGCTTTTGTGACGCAGGTTTTACCTTACCAGACTGAAGTCCTATCCAGGACACCCCGGAACCACCTTGTAATCCCATTTAAGGAAAAAGAGAAAATAGGAAGAAAAAAAAAATGCTTCTTAGCATCCTTTTGAGATGCAACTTGACAGCAGCCAAGATGCTCTATCTGGGTACTTCTAAGACACTGAAGTATGAGTGTCCCTTGAGAATCGAAGCCTCCCCCTTGAGTCTGTCTTGTGCTCCCCTTGAGTGCCTCTCTAACCCCCGTGCTTAAGTCTCTGCTGACATCTCTTAGTAAACTCCAGTTCTGCTTTAACCTGACTTGTCCTGCAATTCTTTTCTGTGACAAATTCAAGAATCCCATCTTCCCCTGAGTGAGTAGCGGTCACTGGAAAGAACTCCTTGGGTCTCTGGCCCACGCCCCAACTGCTGCTGGCTCTGGCTCTGAGTGTAGTGGGTGCTCTGTACGTAATTGGTAAAATGGAAATGAGTGTGTAGAAATGAACTGGAGGATACATTAATAAAACCATTTCCTATTTTAACATTTTTCTGTTTAAAAAAAATGGAATGATGAATCTACAGGCTTGAGAAGCCACAATTCCTTCCCTACTCACTCGTTTTTTTTTTTCAAGATAAAATCTGTCACTTGTGCTCCTTGGGGAAGGAGTCTTGAAAAGTCTTGGCCAACGCCTGGGTTAGCCTTTCATCAGCATCAGGATGCTCCGGCTAGCTAAACTATGCAGGGAAAAGGTTTATTTGGGCTCCCAGTTTGGCGCTTCCAGCTGTGACTATTCGGCCCTGTTACCTTGGGTCTGTGGGAAGGCTGCGTATCAAGGCAGGAGCACGTGATTGAGAACTGCTTACATCAAGACCCAAGGGATCAAGGTAGAAAGAGGCCAGGGTCCTATAGTCCCGTTGAGACCTCTGGGGACCCAAGGTTCTCACTTGGCTGCGCCTCTGAAGGATTCCAGGACAGGTGCTTTGAAGCTTCTGCCCCTCATTTGGGCCCATAGATAACTGAACCCAGGAAGAAAACCTTTACTTGGTTTTTCTGTCTTTTTCCTATGTGTCAGCCTCCTGCTTACCCCTGCTGTGGGCACGTCAGCCACTCAAGGTGTGTCTGTTGTGTGTGTATGGGGGGGAGGGGGATCAAGAAGACCACCCTAACACAGCGCCAGCAGCCAGAGGAGAAATTCCCTTCTCCTTTAGGGACTTAGGCTCAAGTAATGCTGGATCCTTGACTCTGCCCCAGAAAGGAATTTGGGGATGAGCCAGAGTGAAGCAGAGTTAGTGAGGTTAATAGGTGTGGAGGCAGGGATTCTTACAGGAAAGGGCAGTGCATAATCTCAGAACACAGATGCTGGCTTCTCTAAGGAGTAGGGATTTATGTGGTTGTACGTTTAATCCTGAGGTTTCCGAAGTTACAGTCCTCAAAGGATGTAATTTACAAAATTTAATGATTACGCACTGCTTAAAATGAAAGATTTTAAATTAAGGGAAAAATGTGAGATGGTGTAATTATTTTTTGTATCAATGATTTCTCTTTGTAAATGTAATTGTGTGGCATTTTTTAAAGGTGGAACTCAAGGGCACACACACTCTGGGCTTCAGTGAGCAACATTCGTTTGTTTTTTAATTATTTGATTTTTATCTTATGTGTATAGGAATTTTGCCTACATGTGTGTCTATATACATATGTGACAAATATGTATGTGTGTGTGTGCCTGGTAGCCATGGAGAGCAGAAGAAGGTACCAGATCCTCTAGAACTGGAGTTACAGACAGTTGTGGGCTGCTTATGTGCTGCCATGTGGGGGCTGGGAATTGAACCCAGGTCCTCTGAAAGAGCAGCCAGTTCTCTTAACCCCTGAGCCATCTCTCCAGCCGCCTCATTTGTTGTTTTGAATATTCTTGTTTGAGATGCCTTTCGGTAAGCACATAGTCTCACTGTAGGTAATTTTGGCTTCACCAGTTGTGTTGAAGTTTCCGGGCTCTCCAAGGCAAACCAGATCTCAGAGTGGGACATTTTTCCCTTTCTCATGTTGTTTAATTTCTGTTTTTCTATTTTGCCTTGTGTCACTTAGCCTATCTTATTCCCCTTCAAGGATGAAGGCACAGAGACCGTTTATTGTCTTAAACCTGCGGTCACTTTGAATTCCAGGAACAGCAATGCCTCACAGGACAGACCACCTTCCAGATGAAGCCAAGCCTTGAACAAAAGTGATCATTTCCTGAGAACCAGCTTGTCCCCATAAACAATACATCTTTCTTAGACCACCTTGCAGAATCAGCCGAGACAACGATCAACAGACTGTACCTCAACTTTGCGTATACCTTGTGCCCTTGTACCCCAATTCTCTCTCTATTAAAACCTAGAGCTCATCATAAGTACCCCGAAGATGAAGTAGAAGAGTCCCCGGACACTTCCTGACGTTCACTAGCTCTCCTTCCTCTGTCTTTCATAATTGCTGCTCTTTTTAATTGGCATATTGCTTAGGTCAGCTGAGCCTAGTCTTCTGGGGCTGATGGAGCTGGGGTAACTGCCCCTGAATGTCTGGTGACAGTAGTATTGCCCTGGGGACCAAGCCTTTAGCACATGGGTGTCAGGGGACATTCCACATGAAGCCATGGCGATGCGGAATTGCTTGCTTCGTACACAGGAGTGAATACGTTTTGAAGATGGAAACTTCACTGCCATTTAGAAAAGCATGGAGGAGTATAGTTGTGAGCACCACTGGGCCAGCTTTTTGTTCTGCAAGGGTCCTTTTTAAAACTAAATTATTTTCAACAAGTAAATCAGGGAAAACATTTCAAGAGTGTGTTTTATTGTCAATTTGCCACACACACACACACACACACACATTCCTACCTCAAGGATTTCTTGGAAACCTCTGGGATTAATTACCTTTCAGTTTCTAAAAATGTATTGGGGGAAATGATATTAGTCCATTGCTGAGAAACACCTGTTGTGCGGAGGCCGAAGCTGCGGCTGAAGCCCAGAAGTGTGTATACTGCCTGTGTTTCCACTCTGGACAGAGCTAGCGGCTACGGGAAGCCAACGCAGAGCGCCTGTCTGGGCTGCATTCGGTTCGCGAACAGCTGTCTTGAACTGAAAAAAAGAAAGCTATCCCAGGCTGCCTTGGATCCAGTGCTTTCAGCCTCCCAATTTAAAACGTAGACGGAGCCTGCAGCTAGCTTAGTGCTTCCGCACCACAGACACCATACAAAGAGCATGTTACAGGCTTACAGAAGGCAGTCACGAGGCCCCACGGATAACTGAGTGCCCCAGCCCAGTCCCCTGGGTGGAGGTGGGGAATGGAGTGAGGCCTGACATGGGAGGGGGGGAAGGAAGCAGAGCAGGCAATGATCTGAGTGCCCTTCTCACCTGTGGCTGTTCCCACCATGCCCCTCCCCACTTTTGGTGGGCCAGCTTTTTTTTTTTTTTTTTTTATTTTTTTTTTTTTTATAATTTTCCTTCTGTGCAACAGTTTGTGTAAAGGGAAGGCCCTTGGATTTTGTGGTTGATTTGCTTATTAATTTACGTATTGAAACAGGATCTCAAATAGCCCAAGCTGGCTTAGAACTTATTATGTAGCCAAGGCTGGCTTTGAATTTCTGATCCTTCAGCCTCCACCTCCCAAGTGTATACCACCATGCCTGATTTATGGGCTCAAATTCGGGACTTCCTGGATAATAGGAAAGCACTCTACCAACTGAGCCTCATCCCCAGCCCCTGGCAGAAGGATCCGAGGTTAAAAATACCTTAGTAGTCATTTGATCTAAACAAGCATCCTCATTCTTCCGGGTTAGGCCCAGGTTCTTGGAGTAGTGTGTACTGTTGGTGTAGAGAACTACGCCCCTCTGCAAAGGTTTCCTGTTCGAGGCTTCACTACCTTAGCATGAGAGTCCAGTGGTTAGGCAGGGGAGTGGGTGTGTGTGAGGACTCCTTGTCATGTCAAAGTGCAATGGTAGCATTGTTTGGGGCCCCCCTATTCTACCCTGCTGAGATCATAGGTTGTCAAATGTTCCACAGACCCCGGGATCGTCACGAGGGCCTCAGAAGCCCTGTTTTTGTTTGCTTTAGCCAACACATCTTCTTGCCTGCTTTCTGGGTAAAGTTCCTTTTGAAGCTAGAGATCCATGACTTCTAGGGAGTTTGGGGATGACTGATACAGCTGGAGTTTTGCCTGTAAGGATGAAGAACTGCAAGCAGGCGGAGAATGGCAGTGCAGTGGTCAGCTCCACACCTGCTGAGGGTGATCGTGTGAGAGGAAACACTGTGAGCAGACTGGCTTGATCTAAGCAGAATGGCGGCGTTCACCACAGGGACCCTGCTAGAGGGCGGACCCTGCCGCTGCCCCAGGTGTCTGTCTGGAGACTGGACATTTCGGGTCTTTTACTTCTCAGCTCTGTCACTAATGTCCAGCGTAGGTCCCGGGGTGGAGACGAAGGTTTCTCACGGGTGATGGCACTTTCTTGCTTGTCTTCCTCTGCAGTGCACTTACATCTCAATCGACCAAGTTCCCAGGACCCACGCCATAGTGATCAGCAGACCTGCCTGGCTCTGGGGGGCGGAAATGGGAGCCAATGAACACGGGGTGTGCATAGCCAATGAAGCCATCACTGCCAGAGAGCCAGCTGCTGAGACGGAAGCCTTACTGGGGATGGATCTGGTCAGGTACAGAATGGTGATTCCCTGAAACCACTGCCGATGGGAGTGGGAATTCTCTTCTCCTGTACTTACGTATTGTAAGAAGTTTCATTTAATAGAAATTCTAAGACGATGGGAAAAATAGGACAGATGATAATGGAATATTATCAACAAAATCATTAAGTACTGCTATGTGTTACAAATAGGGTCTTGAGAACATGACATACACTAAGTCAAAGACATCAGATACAAATGTCACGTGTGTGAATCACAAGAGAGGCAGAGTCATAGAGGTAGAAAGTAGATGAATGCTTCTCTGGGGTTGGGATGGGGTAGGGGAGTGGGTTAGGGCAGTGTCCTTGAGGATAATGAAGATGTTTTAAATGTAGGTTGTGGTATTGCTTACACAACTTTCTGTATAAACTGTTCTAATAGAAACTCTGAAAACAAAGAACTATTAATGAAAAACATGTCTTTAAAATCCCTCATTCACAAGCAAGTGTTTTGAACCTTTATAAACAGTATTTTAAATGGGAGAATATTATGGAACTAGAAATTATTATAGCATACAAGAGAAACGAATAATACAATGTATAAAATATAAAGAGAACACAGATGGCACACCCCCTTTCCTGTCTGCCCCTTGGTGGTCTTTCTTGCTTTCCCCCCTCTCCTAGACACCATGGACCAGAAGGAGCCAGATGTGGAAGCTGGATGGGCTGAGATCTTGATATCTCTTCACCCCTGTGGCACAAGTATGGGGCCTGGGCCTGGCACGTGAGGGTGATGGGTAGCTGAGTGCTGCATGAATGAAGAGACTAGAGTGTGGGAGAGAACACTACTCCTCTGACATGGAATCAGGATGTAGCTGAGTGAAGATGGGACTGAGGGATGGAGGGCTTGGCTTTCAGAGTGGAGTAGACACACCAAGTGATGGTTCTTCTCTGTGCCAAGTCCCCTCAGGTTTCAATACGAGGTCTATTGGATGGCACTAGAACTTCCCAAAGCTAACTTCCTAAGAAGAAGAACTGAGGTTTGGACAGTTGTTTTCCCCCTTGGGGGAAACTGAACATTTACCTATAAGCGCCTATGACCCATGGCTTCTGCCAACCCCATGCAGATCTGCTAGGGATGGCCTTTGGGTAGCGTTTCTGTGTCATTTTCTTTTCTTTTTATCCTTTTCTCTCCCTCCCTCCTTCCCTTCTGAGACAGTGTTT
>CABHPP010146841.1:29517-49052 GCA_902168425.1 Peromyscus attwateri | reverse complement strand
AATCATAAGCTTTTTGTCTAAAGTTATTGTTGTTGATGGGTTCTAAGAAATATGAGTTATTGTCTTTGAATAATCAGAAGACTATTGGAACAGTAACAATATTGTAAACACAAAGGAGTAGGTGACAATTTATTTTCCCACTCATACTACAATAAAGAACATCTTTTGCTATACTTCTATACTCACTGGCTATTTTAGGATTTAAAAATTCCATTTCATGACCTGGTAAAATGACTCAGCAGGTAAAAATGCTTACTGGCAAGCCTGGCTATCTGAGTTTTGTTGTGGATTATTATTTTAACTAGGCAAAGATGTGCTACATTTGTTTATGCTGCAGAATATTACTTTAACTGTGTAAAGGTGTGTTACCTTTGTTTGTGCTACATTTGTTTAATTATGTAAAGATGTGCTGCATTTGTTTCACCTTGCCTGCCTAAGGCACCTGATTGGTCTAATAAAAAGATGAATAGCCAATAGCTAGACAGGAAAAGGATAGGCAGCAGAGAGGAAGAGAGAGAGAGAGAGAGAGAGAGAGAGAGAGAGAGAGAGGAGAAGGAGGAAGAAGAGGAAAAGGAAGAGGAGGAGTAGGAGGAGGAGAGAAGAAGAGACATGCCTGAGGCAAGAAGCCAGTCAGACACCAGACAGACAGAGAAGCAATGAAAGTAAGATACACAGAAGTAAGAAAGGTAATAAGCCCCAAGACAAAATGTAGATAAAGAGAAACAGGTTAATTTATGTTAAAAGAGCTAACCAGAAATGTGCTTAAGCTAGGCTGAGCATTCAAAACTAATGATAAATCTCTGTTTCATGATTTGGGAGCTGGTAGGTAACCCAAAAGAGAAAGCCTGGAATAGAGTTTGATCCCTGGGTTGCTGTGGAATAATGTTCTTGTACACTGTAAAGATTTGTCACTCAAATTGGTTTAATAAACATTGATTGACCAGTAGCCAGGCAGGAAGTATAGGTGGGGCAAGCAGACTAGGAGAATTCTGGGAAGAGGAAGGGCAGAGTCAAGGAGTTGCCAGCCAGACAAAGAGAAAGCAAGATGAGATTGCCAACTGAGAAAAGATATCAAGCCACATGGCTAAACATAGATAAGAGTTATGGGTTACTTTAAGTGTAAGAGCTAGTTAGTAATAAGCCTGAGCTACCAGCCGAGCATCATAAGTAATATTAAGCCTCCAAGTCAATTATTTGGGAGTTGCTGGCCAGATACAAAAACTTCCATTTACACTGGGTCCCATGTAAAGGTAAAAGGAATGACCAACTCCACATGTCTTCTGACCTCTGCAGATGCACTGGAACCTATACATTTATGTACACACAGACATCATACACACATACTACTAATAAATAAAGTAGTTCTCTTGTAGAGGACCTGAGTATAATTCTCAGAACCAATGTCCAGTGGCTCACAACCATCTGTAACTCCAGTTCCAGGACATTTGACACCCACTCTTCTGGCCTCCCACATACTCATGTATGAGCTCTCTCTCTCTCTCTCTCTCTCTCTCTCTCTCTCTCTCTCTCTCTCACACACACACACACACACACACACACACACACACACACACACACAAGATATGAGGTAGATCATTGAATCTATTCTGAGAAAAAAGATAAAGAAATAATAAGATAAATGGGTAGATAATTGAATCTACTCTAAAAAGAAATAGGGGAAGATATAAAAAATGACAAAAGGTAGATTATTGAATCTATTATGAAAAGAAATAAGTAATGAAAATTTTTGTCTGAGTTTATCAAATGTTACTGGACTGGACATTGTTATATATTAATGGAGTTTTTATCTGAATCTGTCAAATGTTAATGGACTAGACATTGTTAATGTAATTCTTGACTGTATATATTGTATATACTTATTGGGTAGTTTTTCTTGTATTAGTTAAAAGTTTTTTTTTTAATTTTAGACCAAAAAAAGGGGAAATGTGGTGGTATTGTGTTCCCCAAAATATTGTGCATGCTAATAAACTTATCTGGGGTCAGAGAAGAGAACAGCCACAATATTAAACATAGAGGATAGGCAATGGTAGCACACGCCTTTAATCCTAGCATTCCAGAGGCAGAAATCCCTCTGGATCTCTGTGAGTTCAAGGTCACATTGGAAACAGCCAGGCGTGGTGACTCACACCTTTAATCCCAGAAAGTGAGCCTTTAATCCCAGGGAGTGATGGCAGAAAGCAAAAAGACATATAAGGCGTGAGTACCAGAAACTAGAAGCTTTTAGCTTTTAGCTGGTTAAGCATTCAGGCTTTTGAGCAGCAGTTCAGCTGAGATCTGCTGTGGATATCGTTCCATATAAATAAAACACTGATTGGCCAATATTTTTATTTAAAACAGGTTAATTATAAATGCAATCTCTTTCTAAAAAACAAAAGGGGATATGATATAGATATGATAGAATAAAAGGGTAGATTAATGAACCTACTTTTAAAGAGTAACAACTTGTTTAAAATGTTTTATATTGCTATGGATTTTAGTTTATTGATACAAGTTTAAACTTAATTTTGTTATACTGTATATATATTTCTATTCTTGTTTGAGGTATTATGTTCATGTAACTCATTTAAAATTGTAATGGATAATTAAAAATAGATTAATAATTAGTCATCTATGATAATCACATTTGTAGTCATGTTAGTTAAGTCTTCTAGGTATACATAGATATATTTCAGATAGATAGGTAATCTTCAAACACTTCAAAGACCTATAGAATATGGCATTTAAAATGTTTTAAAAATTTAGACGTTCTGGACAGTGAGACATGTCTGCTCCTGGCATCACTGGATTTACTTCAGAGAGGAGGATGGACATTGAAGACACTCCATACGGAGTTTATCTTCACCTTGGCAAAGATAGCCATTTGGGCAAGAAACTGTTCTTGCCTGGACTGCTTGATCGACTGGACATGCAAGACCCATGGAAGGATGACCACTAAACTTTCCTTGACAAGATGGTCCTTCAGGTTCCTGCTTCCAGGACACTGAAAAAAATAATGGAGAGACTCTAGCCCTGTGAGCTGAAGACAGATGCCCCAACTTTACAAAGGAACATTAGGTGACTGTCCAGGCTGTCCGCTGTCTCTGTCTACCCTGCAAGACTCCCGAAAGTTGCTTACATCTTTCTCCCATTTCTCAGGTAATATTATATCCTTCTGAGGTCTTTGACGTGGTTAAAGACTAGATAGTTGTAATTTCCTCAGTTATGATAAAAGATAAGTTAGATATAAAACCTTAAAGTCACAAATATAAGATAGATAGGATATCTTCTTTAATATTGTAACTGTAATTCTTGCTCGATAATTGTTTTGTTGTATGTAATTTTACTATGTTAAAGTTAAAACCTTCCTTTTAAAAAAAGAAGAAGAAGAAGAAGAAGAAGAAGAAGAAGAAGAAGAAGAAAAGGGGAAGTGCTATGGATATTGCTCCATATAAATAAAACACTGATTGGCCAGTGACCAGGCAGGAAGTATAGGTGGGACAAGGAGAGAGGAGAATTAAGGGAACAGGAAAAAGGAGGAGGAGACACTGCCAACCACCGCCAGGACAAGCAGCATGTAAAGATGCCGGTAAGCCACGAGCCACGTGGCAAGGTATAGATTTATAGAAATTGGTTAGTTTAAGATAAAAGAACAGTTAGCAAGAAGCCTGCCACAGCCATACAGTTTATAAGTAATATAAGCGTCTGAGTGATTATTTTATACATGGGTTGTGGAACTGCGGGGCTTGGTGGGACCTGGAGAGAAGATCTCCAGCAACAGAGATCCATTTGGATGAGGACTCAGAGGCTTCCAGTCTGAGCAAACAGGATCATCTGAGGAACTGGCGAGGTGAGGTAGCTATGGCTTGTTCTGTTTCTCTGATCTTCCAGCATTCACCCCAATATCTCGCTCTGGGTTTGATCTTATTAATAAGAACTTTTTAAGACTCCTGTTACACACACACACACACACATAAATAAAAATAAAAACTTTTAAAAAATTGCTCTATTAAAGTATCCACTAAAAAATAAACAAATAAACAAACAAACACGCACTTGCCTAGTCTCAAACTCTGGACATTTCTGGGCCCTCCCTCTTGTTAGAATGGCCATTCTAAATCAGTGATGTTTAAGGTTTTATACCTTTACTAACATCTACATTTTCATTCATTTTATCCATTTTATCCACCATAAAAAAATTTGAAACTTTGTATCCATTTTCAATACTCAAGTCTTTTTGCCTGAATTTCATTCTTCATTGTCACCAAAATTGCCCTCTCTTGGTCTCCTGTTTGAAAGCTGCTCTATACCACACTTACAGCTATCTACAATCACACACGTATACATTAGAGGTCAGGGTCCCCAGATGAGAAGAAACATGCTGTTTTTTCCTTCCGAGTTTTCATCACCTTGCTTTAATGTTATCCCAAGGCCATCAATTTTCCTGTACATTTCATAGTTTCCTTTTTCTTTACACTGAATAATGTTCCATTCCTTAATTAATAGGTGTGATATTTTTATTTGTGAGTTCATTACCAAAAAAAGTGAATTTGTTTGATTAAAAACATTGCATTTCATTATGAAGAGTAAAATACTAATTTCATATGTCATGGAACACAGTTTTTTTGCCACGCTTACTCACATTTATGGAAGTCCGGTATTTCTTCTGTAAGATTGGGAATTTTGCCCATTTTTATGTTATTTAAAAGAGTGTCTTACAGTAAGTCCCACAAAAAGGATTTAGAAAGAAAAATGTCCTCTTGTATCCATAATAATTTCAAGATGCCGAGGGTCAAATCCTCCACAGCATGTTCTCACAAGTGCAGTTTTGTTGGGACACATCCCCACTCACCAACACAGTTAGTCAGAATTTTCATCACGTGACAAATGAGTCAAAAGGAGGATTTCCCTTGGCTTGTGACTTCAGAGGATACTGTACATGACTGGCTTGCTATACTGTTTCTGGCCCTGTGTTGAGGCAGTGTGCCGTGATGATGTTCACTTCATGACAACCAGGAAGTAGAGAGGAGCAACAGGAAAGGACCAGGACCAAGATGCACCCTCCATAGGTGTGCCCCTGGCAACCCATTTCTCTAATAAAAGCCCACTTTTTATAGTTTTACTGCTCCCCAGATTTTAATTCATCAATAGATTAAACAGTTAACTAAAGGACCCTCCTATCTGTAAACATCCCCATAGATATACCCAGAGTGTGCTCCCATTCACCCCGGTGTCTAGCAACAAAATCAACTTCACGTTCCAGATTACTTGCCATTCTTCACCTACAATTTTTTTAGTATTAATTTATCATTTTTATCATTAATTAAATTTATTCATTTCTTTCACATCCCAACCACAGTTTCCCCTCCTTTCTCTCCTCCCGTTCTCTCTCCCTACCTCCCACCCACCCAACCCCTACCTCCCACCCACCCAACCCCTACATTCCACCCACCCGACCCCCAACCTACTCCTCCTCTGTTTCTGCTCAGAAAGGGGCAGGCTCCTGTGGGTGTCAACAAAGCATGGCACATCAAGTTGGGGTAAGACTAAGCTCCTCTCCTTCTATTAAGGCTGGTCAAGTCAACCCAGTATGAGGAGCAGGTTCCTGGAAGCTAGTTAAAGCCTTAGGGACAGACCCTTCTTCCCCCACTAGGAGTCCCACAAGTAGATCAAGCTCCACAACTGTCACACATGTGTAGACGGCCTAGGTCAGTCCCATGCAGGCTCCACAGCTGTCAGTCTGTAAGCCCGTATGTGCCCAGGTTAGTTGTTTCTGTGGGTTCCCTTGTGATAACCTTACACACACACACACACACACACACACACACCTCGTACAATCTTTCCTCCCTTTCTTCAACAGGATTCCCCAAGATTGGCCCAATGCTTGGCTGTGGATCTCTGCATCTGTTTCCATCAGTCACTGGATGAAAGTTCTCTAGCTTCACTGGGTCCGTAGAATGTAGCCTGGTTATCCTTTACTTTATAACTAATATCCACTTATGAGTGAGTACATACTATGTTTGTCTTTCTGGATCAGGGTTACCTCAGAATGATTTTTCCTAGTTCCATCTATTTGCCTTCAAATTTTCTGATGTCATTCTTTTTAGCAGCTGACTAATACTCCATTGTGTATATGTACCACATTTTCCTTTCCATTCTTTGGTTGAGGGGCATCTAGGTTGTTTCCAGGTTTTGGCTGAAGAGAGATCCTAAATAGTCTTAATAATAAAAACCTGGAATCAAATATCAGATTAAAAGCTGAAAGATTAGAGAAGCAAAGAAACAGTTACAGTCAGTTCTTACTTCTCCAACTTCTCAGACTGAAAAAGGGCCAAGCTCCTGTCTCCACCCCACCTTATCACTTCCTCTCTCTGCCCAGCCATATCATTTCCTGTCTCCTGTCTGTACAGAACTCCAGACATCTATGGTTACAGTTAACTAGTGGCTAGCTCTACCCTCTGATCTTCAGGCAAGCTTTATTTGTCAGAACACAAACAAAATATCATAACATTTCCCCCTTTTTGTCTAGAATAACAAGAGAAGGTTCTAACTAACATAGAAAAACTACATACAATAAGTATAATAACTATACAAATATATACAGGCACTAATTACATCAACAATGTCTAGTCCATTAACATTTGACAAATTCAGAGAAAATACTCCATTATCTATGCTATCTTGGTGAGTCCAAAGGGTTGTACCTAATTTACCTTCTATCCTAATTTGCATTACCAACCCAAAACTATCTTTTGATGTCTCCCAACCTTATACACTTTACACCTCTTTAGTGAGTTTCTTTTCTAAATTTGTTTACAAGAAAAACTGTAACTATAACTATCTAGTCTTCAACTCCATCAGAGACCCAAGAAGAAATAATATTACCTGAATAAGCAGGAAATGCAAGTAAGCAATGTCCAAAAACTGTGAGAAATTACAGAAATAGCTAGCTGCCAGGACAGTCACCCAAATTTCCTCTGTAATGTTGGGGCATCCATCTTCAGCCTACAGACCTAGAATATCATAGACTTCTGTGAAGCTGGGTGTTCTGAAGGGCTGTCCTAACTTGTCTTGACAAAGTTTGGCAATCCTTTCTTTTGTGTCCTGCTTATCAAAATTGGACAGCATACTGTCAGCATCTAGCTATTACGAATAATGCTGCTATGAACATAGTTGAGCAAGTGTCCTTGTGGTATGATTGAGCATCCTTTGGGCATGTGCCCAAGAGTAATATAGTTGGGTCTTGAGGTAGATTGATGCCCAATTTTCTGAGAAACCTCCATATTAATTTCAAAGTGGCTGTACAAGTTTGCACTTCCATCAGCAATGGAGGAGTATTCACCTTGCTCTACATCGTCTCCAACATAAGCTGTCATCAGTGTTTTTTATCTTTGTCATTATGACTGGTATAAGATAGAATCTCAGACTCATTTTGTTTTGCATTTCCTGATGACTAAGGATGTTGAAAATTCTTTACATGTTTCTCTGTAGTAGAGCTTGAAATCAGGGATGGTGATACCTCTGGAAGTTCCTTTATTGTACAGAATTGTTTGTTATCCTGGGTTTTTTTTCCATGTGAAGTTGAGTATTGTTCTTTCAAGGTGATCAATGTAATTGAATGGAAGACCCTGATGTAAATCCACATATCTATGGACACTTGATTTTTGACAAGAAACCAAAATTATACAATTGTTTTTATATCAAGTGGTCAGGAGAGAAGGTTTTTTTGGATGGCCTTTTGCAGAAACAGCTTATGAAGAACTTTTGGGGGGCATGCTCATCTTTGAAAAGGAGGGTTTTAGAACTTCCTACAACTGATATGGAGAATAAATGGTAAAATGCCAATGATCACAAGCTGTCAGGGGCCAGAAATTGTGCAAACTCTGCAACTAAGAGGACAAAGTGGGCTTTCTCCAAAGAACACACCTCACAGCCTTCTTGGAAGGGCTCAGTGACCAGACTGTGAACAGAAACTACATCTGTTCCTCTGTATCTCCCCAGCTAGCACAGCAGAGTTGGCCTGTGACAATTGTCCTGTAAGATCAGAGTCCACACACTGTCCCCAGTTATTTTATAAAATAACATTAGCTGCTCCTCACCAAGAATGCCCTAGCACTTCATCTACTGCATAGATGGGTGGGTGGATAGATGGATGGGAGAATGGATGGATGAACAAACAAGATGGAACACAAGACAGGAGAACAAATTAAAATGCTTAAGTAACTTTTTAAACCTACTATTTTCTTAATATGTGCTCATGGCACATCTGTGGAAAACCACCCTCAGCTTTCTGATGTAGGTAGTGGATGGCAAAATGCTATGGGAAGGATTTTGGCAATATCTTGGCAAACTGCATATGTGATTAGTCTTCCACTCGGCTTCATGAGTAGTTTGAGGGCAAATGTGGGGTGGAAATGATATAAGTACAGGACTCATGTATGAAATTCCCAAAACATATTAATAAATAATTTTTAAAGAAGTAAGGAGCATTAGCAAATGAGCACAGTGAAGCTTTTTGAATGATGAAAATGTCTTGAAACCAAAATGATGTTTGAACAATAATTGAAATATACTAAAATCACTAAATTATACATTTACAATTGAGTTTGATAGCATATAAAGTATTCCTCAATAAAGCTCTAAAGCAAAAATGACTGAGGATGTCTCCAACATTCTGCCCAGAGTGGTGCTATGGTGTGGATGTGATTTAAGTGGTTCTCTATGGCATCATTTGATTAAATTCAGTCACTTTGTGAGTTATTAAGAGGAAGGAAACAAAATTTATCTATGATATTTATAGGTGGGGCCTGCTGGGATGATGGTGCTGGCTTGGAATCCCAGCACTCAGGAGGCTAAAGCAGGAGGATCATGTGTTCAAGGCCAGCCTGGCTCAAATAAATGAATAGCCTCTGGGAGATAATAAGTATTAGGCAGGCCATTAGGATACCACTTTATGGATGAATATTGGAGGCTTTACAAGAGGAGAGGAGACCTGAGGACATACCCATGGGTGCATGCATGCATATGTTTGTGAACACACACACACACACACACACACACACACACACATACAAACACACCATCTCACTACCTGGTGTTCTGCACTGCCTTAGGATTCTGAGAAGCTATCCATCACTATACATGGTCCCTCAACTTCAGATCTCTGCAACTTTGAGCCCAAATAGTCCTCTTTTCTTTGTAATTTACCCCATCAATATCATGGTGTTATGAGCAAAAGGAAATGTATAAATATAAGCAGTCTCCAAGCTGTAGCACCAAATGGGAAAGGGGGTGAAGTAGAGTATTTTGAGTGAGGTTTATTTTTTATTTTTCATTTGTAAAGGAGCATATATTTCCAAAGGAAGCCATGGTCTTAGAAAGCAAAAATTAATACAGCGTTACTCTCTACAGAGAGGGAACACCTAGAAGTAGGGAGACTAGGGTGGAAGCAAGCCTCCTCTGAATTCTAGACACTACACTTATCTTGTATTTTGGTTTTTCATTTGGAACCCTGAAAGGGTTTCATATAACTGAAAATATAAGGGAAATAAATCTTCCACTTTCTCAGACTGAAAACAACCTGAGGCAAACTACTTAACATGTTTGTTACACAACTATAGTTCAAGTGACAATCAACACACTGCTTGCACTAGCATCTCTAGCACAGAGATACCTAAAATGCTCACATTTGGCAGCCTATGAAGCCTGGTATGGATTGAGGAGAGGAGGGTATTTGTGCTCTGGGGATGGAGCAGGATGGTAATGATGCTCTATCCAACACAGGTTGTCAATCAATGGCTGTACTATATGGTGCTTGTGTGCTGTAGAAATCAAGGGATAGGACATCAATGTCAACAATTCATTCCCAAATGGTTCAGGGAAAGAAAAAAAGTCATTTGAAAGACTCTCGTAACTTTTTCTATATGTTTGAAACTATTTCAAAGTAGAAGGGTAACAAAAGCACAAGTAGGCCATTGACTTGTTTTTCTGCAAATGAGTAAATAAAGGAAAAAGATGGATGTCCTGTCCTACTCAGTACTTGCTGTAGTTTGAATCTTGAATGTCCCCCAGAGCCTGCCATGTTGAAGGCCTGGTATCAAGGATGTGCTACTGGGAGGTGATGGAAGCTTTAAGAAAGAAGGTTTGTGTAAGGTCCTTAGGTTCTTGATGGCATTCCTTCAAAGAGGATGGTGGGACCCTAGCCCCTTCCTCATTCTCATTTTTTGCTTCCCATCATGAGATAAATGGTTTTGCTCTCTCTCGTGTCCTGCCATGATGCCCAAAGCAGTGGGACCACTGATGATGTGCTGAAATGCATAAAAGTGTAACCTGCAATAAACTTTTCTCTTAATGAATTATAAAGATTATCGTTGTGATGAGTGCTAACAGTCCCGAGTTTGGGAAAACAAAATAGGTGATCAGGGGACATCTAGGGTGTTGTTTTCTTTTGTTGAATTTTGGTGGTGGTAGTTAAAGAAAGCAACCCCTCACTTTTTAATCCTCAGTGATATAATGGATATAATGGATCTAGACCATATTCATCAATATGTGTGATGGCTATTCTTGATTGTCAACCTGACTACATCTGGAATTAACTAAAACTCAAGTGCTCGGTACATCTGTGATAGATTATTTTCTTAATAAAATCATTTGAAATGGGAAAACACACCTTTAATCCAGATCTTTTGAGGTGGAAAGATCCACCTTTAATCTGGCCACACTTCTGGTGATCGTCTACATAAAGGACATGGAAAAAGGAAGCTTGTTCCCTTGGCTTGGTTGTTCTCACTCTCATTGGCAAGTCCATTTCTTCATAGGTATTTGAACACACTTCTTTGGAATTCTGGAATACACTGAAGACTAGCTGAGACATCCAGCCTTGTGGATTGAACAGCTACTGGATTCTTGGACCTTCCATTGGTAGATAGCCATTGTCAGACTAGCTGGACCACAGCCTGTAAACCATACTAATAAACCCCATGTAGAGAGATGATAGATGACAGATAGATGATGGATGGATGGATGGATGGATGGATGAGATTCATTCTATAAGTTCTGTTTTTCTATAGAACCCTGACTAATACCTTATGCATTAGAATTCTCAGGTTTATTCGGTTTCTCTAAAGCTGGTAGAGTTGTTTGACAACACTGGAACTCAGAGATCAATCTCAGGGTTATTGCAGACAGGGCTATCAGACATCATAAAGATACAGTGAGAAATACTCTAGCTCACCCATGACTGATAGTGTTTCTTTGTTTGTTTCTTTTTTTTTTTTTTTTTTTTTTTTTTTTTTGCACAGTGCTGGAGACAGAAGCCAGGGCTTTGTGCATAGTAGGCAAGCATTCTACCCCTGAATCATACCTCCAGTCTAATGACAGTCTTGATGGAACAAAAGCTAACATTTGTGACGATATTTTATTTGTGCTGAAATGTGATATTTTATTTGTATGTTAATAAATAAAGTTTGCCTAGAGATCAGAGGTCATAGTCAGCCATAAACAGAAGTCAAGTGGTGGTAGCACATGCCCTTAATCTGATCACATAGCAGGCAGAGTCTCTGTGTGTTCAAGGACACAGCCAAGCATAGTGGCACATGTCTTTAATCCCAGTACCAACCATAGAGACCTGGAGGTCTGTATAGACAGGCAGTGATGAGGAAGTGATGTGGCTGGGCTTAGAGCCAATGAGAAGGCAGAACAGGAAGGCAATAAAGGCGCAGGTTAGACAGGAAGAAGCTCTCTTGGGAAGCTACAGAGAGGTGGTGAGCTAAGGTTAGTTTGTGGCTATTGCTCTGATCTCTACGACTTGCACCACTGTATTTGGCTCTGTGTTTCTTATTTAATAAGACCGTTTAGAAAGTCGTCTACAAACTTTTAGTCTAGCCAAGTTTTTAGAATCCCAGAACAGTAAGTCTCAACAAACTGAGGGTAAAGTCTTCATCAGTCCCCAGCAGAGAACATTTAGCAATGTGTTAAGCCATTGGCTGTCACAGCTTGTAGAGAAGAACACACTTCACTTCATTATGAAGAAGACAGAGAGGCTTTGAAACCACCATGCACAGTAGAGTTCCCCACCTAGAAAGAATCAGTTTGCCCAAGGTATCAGCAGTGTGACCTTGAGAAACTCTGCTCTAGATCCCACTGCCTGCTTACAGGCCGAGCAGAAGGGAGCAATGTCTTCAATGACACCAGGAGGGTACTATCAGTCAAATCCAGAACACTTGAATTTTTACAACACAAATGACCCACTTTCTTCAACAAACAGCATGAAAATAAATAAGATAGAGGACTGTGAAATCAATTTTTAGGTGCACACACACACACAAAAAAAAATGAATGCCATTTGTGGCTGTTGGGATCCTGATTCAAACAAAGCAACTGACCAAAATGAAAAAACAAAACAAAACATTTTCTGAGGCATCATGGAAAATGTGGCTACAACCCAACTCTTAATAAATGACATTAGAAACATGTTCGTAAGTTGCATTAGATGTGATTGTTAGTGTCTAGGTTATTTTAAGCTTTCATTGGAGATGAATATTAGGTATACCTGGGTGACTTACTTTAAAAACTGATCTGTTTGGGAGGTATCCAGGCAGTTGGACCGGGTCCTGTGCTCAGTGCATGAATTGGCTGTCTGAAACCTGGGGCTTAGCAGAGACCCTTGGCTCAGCCTGGGAGGAGGGGACTAGACCTGCCTGGACTGAGTCCACCAGGTTGATCTCAATCCTCGGGGGAGTCTTTGCCCTGGAGGAGATGGAAATGGGGGGTGGGCCAGGGGGAGGGGGGGGGGTGGTAGGGGGGAAAACGGGGGAATCTATGACCGATATGTAAAGTTGAATTATATTGTAAAATAAAATAAAATACATTCAAAAAAAACTGAATTTTCAAAGTACATTTCATAGACTGTAGGAAATCTTTGAGATCTTTCTTTTTTCCCAGTGATTTTCAGAGTTAAAACTATTTTTATAACAAATGAAGGTGTTTTTTTCCTTTTGGACCACTTTGACACAAAAGCAATGGAGTAGCGTGGTGCAGATATCCTGGTAGTCGTGTGTTGAGAGCCACTTGCTCAAGATGAAGACAAAACATCCAAATGGCCAGTTTGGATGTACCGCACAAAGCAATAATGATCATAAATTCTGTGCAAACTTGACCTTTCTGGAATACAGCCTTTCAATATTTCATGTGGAGAAACGGAAGCAATCACACTGCATGCCAAAGGAGGCTCACTGTCTGTGAGGAGAGAACTCCTGGTGTTCTTGCAGCTTCAAGCTGAGCTGGGCACTTCTTCCATGCGGCAAAATGTTTACTTGAAGAACTAGCAGATAAATGGTTGTCAATTCAGACCTGAGTATTTGAGAGACACTTTCTCAAAAACCAACGAAGTCAAGTGCCATTTCAGGTAAAGCCAGTTGTAAAAATCTTATCTTTCAAATGAAAATTAGAATTTGAAGATATGTATATCCCCAACTTACCAGAATGTAAAGATGTTCTGATGAAGTATAGGTAAACAAATGTGTTTGAATCCTGTACCAGGAAAGACATCAGTATTTTTAAGATTGGTACAACTTAGTCAGCCAGGACTGTCCAAATGATTGGTAATAATGAAACAGAAAATAACACATGGGTAAAGATCCACTCAAAGTACAAAGAAGACAAAGGATTTTAATATAATGGATATTTAAAATACATCATAGAGTTTAGATTCTGCACTGTGTTATCCAAACAAGTCTTTTTTTTTAATGCCACTCAGGGAGCTCAAGCTTGGCAATAGGGAGCTTATTTACTTGCAAAGAGGCAGAAGTCCCGAATCTCAAATCTGCCTCCCTTAGACAACACTTAGGAATATTTATGGGATAAATAATTTATGGGATAAACAGGGTAGTCTGAGGTATGGGGGAAAGTGTAGCTAGAGTTTTCCTGGTCGTGCCTGGCCCACGGTCAGGACAAATCTCTCTCACCCGCCAGTCCTGCAGCTGCTCAGACCCAACTGAGTAAACACACAGAGACTTAAATTACTTATAAACTGTATGGCTGTGGCAGGTTTCTTGCTAACTGTTCTTATGTCTTAAATCAATCCATTTCTATTAATCTAGAAGTTGCCACGTGGCTCGTGGCTTACCGGTATCTTAACATCTTCTCATGCTCTCTGCCTCAGCCTTCCACTTCCCAGCATTCTCCTCTCTCCTTGTCCTGCCTATACTTCCTGCCTGGCTACTGGCCAATCAGCATTTCATTTATACAGAGCAATATCCACAGCAGGAAAGTGAAATGATTGGTGGTCAGCACATGTGTAACTTGACCTCATGACTCCTTATAGGATGCATGTTCAGAAAATGATGGTGTTGGCATGATGGATAGAGCTGAGGGCCCTCTTCTGTGAAAAAGGTGGTCCAGAAGACACACAGACTCAGAATAAGGGCTGGTGACTGAACCAGACAAGGATATGTCCAAATTCCTAAACGCAATGCAAGTAATTGCTGCCATAGTGATAATGTGCAGTGATGATGTCTATAGTAAAGCTAGTTGAGTCTGTTGCTTTACTATTTCCTGAATAGCTTTGCAAATGGGTGATCAAAGTGGCCAGCAGCCAGGGAAGCTGGGTGGTTTATTCCAGGTGACCCTATGTTCCACAACTAACACTTATGACACTTGTGAAATGTCAGTAAAGTATCAGAAAAGAATATGCCCAGGTACCTGAGAAGATAAGACATGCCTTCATTCCCAGCTGCATACCCATCATCCATGTCTACCTCCCTTTCTGCCATCCCTTTCTGTTTGTTTGTTTGTTTCATTCATTTCTAGATCAATTTAAAGCAGCATTACATTTTCCATTCTTAGCATTCTTCTACACTTTAAAAAATATTAAGGATCTCAAAGAATCTTTTTTTTTCTTTTAAGATTTATTTATTTATTATGTACACAGTGTTCTGCCTGATGGTGTCCTCGCAAGCCAGAAGAAGACACCAGATCTCATTACAGGTGGTTGCAGGTCACTGTGTGGTTGCTGGGAATTGAACTCAGGACCTCTGGAAGAGCAGTCAGTGCTCTTAACTACTGAGCCATCTCTCCAGCCCTCAAAGAATCTTTTTGTTTGTGAAATGTATTGATAACCACAAACCCCTTCCTGGACCACAGCCCTTTCCAATGAAGCATGTTTCCAATAATTTGGTAGTTAGAAGTATTTGTTGTCTGTCAAGACTCAGGGTTGATCTCATGTAGGACAATATAAAACAAGGTAGCCTCTGTGACTTTAGTGCCATTGGCAAGGCCAGATGTCCCTATGGACACAACCTCAGACTTCTCATTCTAAAATTTCAAACATTCATGTAACTGACACTTTGATTTCTTTGTTTGTTTGTTTGTTTGTTTGTTTGTTTTTCAAAACAGGGTTTTTCTGTGTAGCTTTGTTGCCTGTCTTGGATCTCACTCTGTAGACCAGGCTGGCCTCGAACTCACAGAGATCCGCCTGGCTCTGCCTCCTAAGTGCTGGAATTAAAGGCGCGTGCCACCACCGCCCGGCTTGATTCCCTTTTAAATGGCTCACTGACACCTGACTAGGGATGTGGCTTAACATTTTCTTTCCAAAGACAGAAACCAAAAAAGAGCAATGGATCCATTTGAGACACATGGATTCTAGGGCAGTGTAGATGTGTTCATGGAGATGTCCAGTTGGGTATCTGAGTTTGTAACTTAGGAAACTGGTATGAGATAGAGATAGAAATAGAGATAGAGATGAAAGAACTGTCCACATTTACACTGTAATGAAGATTCAGGTGTGGGTAAATCCAGCCAGCATTGCAGAGAACAGAAGGGACTAGGAGAAAAGACTAAGAAAAAGTGAACTGAAGGAAAGAATGTGAAGAAGCCAAGGTAAAGTAGGACACAGGGAAACCAGAGCAGGAGACAGAGAGTGAATGGTTAGGGGAGACTGAGAGAGAGAAAGAGAGAGAGAGAGAGAGAGAGAGAGAGAGAGAGAGAGAGAGAGAGAGGGGGGTAAGATGGCATTAATGACACACGCAAGCAGTCAATGAGAGTAATCACTGTTGTTGGTGTTTGGTTGGTTGGTTGGTTGGTTTTTTCCCTCCTTATTCTTTGGGGGGCCTGCCACCCAGCTCCCAAATAAATACTCAGAGTCTTATTCTTTCTTGTGAATGCCCCACCTTAGCTTGGTTTATTTCTAGCCGGCTTTTTTTAACTTAAATTATCCTGTCTACCTTTAGACTCTGGGCTTTTACCTTTCTCTATCTCTGTATGTCTTTTTTTTCCCTTCTTATTCTGTGTCTGGCTGGGTGGCTGGGTGGCTGGCCCCTGGCATCCTCTTCTCCTTTTCTCACCCCTCCCTCTTCTCTTTTTCACCTTATGTTTATTCTCTCTGGCCGTCAGCCCTGCCTATCCTTTGTCCTGCCTTGCTATTGGCTGCTCAGCTCTTTATTAAACCAATCAGATGTTTTTGGTAGGCAAGGTAACACAGCTTCACAGAGTTAAACAAATGCAACATAAAAGAATGCAACACATTTTTGCATAATTAAACAAATGTTCCGCAGCATAAACAAATGTAACATATCTTCAACTGATATTTCACAACAAATCACCCAATGACACTTGCTGACCTTGGCATAGAGATGCCGTTAATAATCAAAACCCAATGGGGTTTTGTTGGTCAGAAACCAGGCTGAGGTAGAGAAGGAGGGATGAAAGAAGTGCCTGTGGTGAGAGTAGGCAGCCTTAGGAAAGAAAGCACATCACTCAGAAATGTGTTTTCCTTATCTTCTTAAAATAAAAAAGATTTTAACATTATTTGGTTTTTTGTTCGTTTGTTTGTCTTTAATCTGCTCGTTTCTTGAGACAAGGCCTTTATTTCAGGTTGGCCTCAAACTCCCTGCACAGCTAAGGATGACCCTGAACTTCTGATCCTCCTGCCTCCACCTCTGAGTGCAAGGACTACAGACATGTGCTACTACACTTGATTCATGCAGTGCTGGGGACTGAACCCAGGGCTTTGTGTATGGTAGGCAAGCATAAGCCCAGTCCTTGAGCATGTTTTAATGATCATTTTAATTGATTTTTTGGGGGCTGGTTGAAAGAAATCAAGCTGGAAGTAAAAGGAGCATCAATGACAGTGAATAATAGAAGGAAAAAATGTAGAAGCATGCAGCAAGAAGTAAAAACCATGCACAGAGAACTGCAGATTCTGGCAACAGGGAGACACCATGTCTCACAAATCTATTCTGCTTTCTAAAGATCATGAAACTGAGGCATGGAAAGACCAATGTGAAGGCCACAGACTTGGAATTTGGGGAGTCTGATGATAGAGTCTGAGTTCTCAAGCAACAATATGATGCTTTGTTTTCTAAAAACACATACTCATGGAGTAAATACACATTTCTATATGTGCAGGCACAGATGGACACATGCACCACATACTCACAAAGGAGAGGCTATAGCAGTAATCATCTCTGGTTAATAGGATTGCAGCTGGCTTTCATATTCTTTGTGCTTTTCCATGTTTCCAAACTTCCTACAAAGGACAAATTACCATGTTCTCAAGGGAGAAAACAGTATTCTCCAAAACAAGCCTGGGAGGAGACCAGGATATGGATGTAGAGCAGAGCCTCGTTACTCAAGCCCTGCCTCTGAAGGAAGCTCGAGGGGAGCAGGAGCGGGGATGAGGCAGGAATGGACAACTCAGCATCTTCCCACTCAGAACCCATAGTGTGTTCCCTTTGTCCCACTCAGACAGAACCCACAGTGGGTCCCCTTGACTCTCCTGAAAGTTGGACTTACAGCTTAGCACCCACAACATTCATTTTCCCTAGAGAGTGCTGTCTTGTAACTCTATCAAAGTTGTGCTGGCCATGACCCAGCACCTTAGCCTCTCAGATTAGATGATTTCCTTGTTATTTCCTATCGCCTCCCTGAGGAGAAATCATGAAGCTGCATGCCCTGTAGACATGTTTCCGTACTGGATTTAGAGGTGTGGGTTCACTGCTCTTTGCAGAGCTCAGACTAAATCAAAGGTGCAAGTCCTGCTGGTACACACCCTAGGTGAAGCAATTTTCCATGACATCCTAAAGTGGCTCTCCATTGGCCATCCCTGGCTCCTGCTTTGTGGAGCTATTCCCTCCCTGTCATGAAAACTCTTCCTTGAGAAGACATCATGTTTATGAAGGCAGTTACGATACCACCCTGGTGGCTGACAGCCTGCTGTCCTCAGAAAGAGGCCACATTCAGCTGTTTCTCCCACAACCACCTATGGCCTCAGTGGCCATGGTGTTAGTTTAGCTAGAGAGTTCACAATGACCTGCTTACAGCTACTAGATTCTATAAGATGCTGGGACATCCCTCCCTGTGCCCTTTGCTCCAATCTGAGTGCTGGGAGGTTTCCATGGAGTTCTGTCCAGAGTAGGTGCTTCTTGAAGTTCATGGATGTTTTGTGCATCTATCACATCCCAATTCATGCACATGTCCCTACTCATAGACCTGCATCCTAGCCCTGGAAAAACCTAGCCAGAAAGGGTTCCTAACATGAAGGCTGTGACACTTCCCCAATAGTTGACCTGTGTCACTCTTGGAAATATCTCCATCCTGACCTCTGAGTCTTTTCCTGTTCTCAGAGGGCCAACCAGAAAGGAAAGAGAGCCAAGTCTCACAGAGTGCACAAATTTATCTCATCCATTTGCTGATCAGATGGTCTGGGCCCCTCACTCATCCCTTGAGTCCCAAAATCCTCCTCCCTGAAGTGAAGTGGAGGTGTTATGAAAGGATTGTTTCAGAGACCTTGCCTCCTTCTACATCCGTCCTCCATGCCCAGACCCAAGTCCTTGATGGAGCCTCACTTGTTCCCACCATTAGAGATAACCCAGTCACTGTTCTCTCTCCGTTGGCCTTGTTGTCGTTTCTTCAAGATAACATTGACCAAGTGTCTATCTGTCCTCAGCTGTAGGCTGAGTCCCAGAGTATGAAGATGAGAAACCACACGTTTCCTGCTCCCCAAAATGCCAGTGCAAGGCAAAGATTCAGTGGTAGAACTGAAGTGCAACAAGAAATTAGGGAGCCCATGTTCCTGTATCAACACCACCTCTCACAGCAGAAGGTGTGAGAGAGCTACTGGGATAGGGTGAGTCGATTTTCTTTAAGAGTATGGTGTTTGCAAGTTGACCACAGTCCAGTAAATGACTATACATCCAAGAATATATGGGCAGCAAAAATTGGACTTGATGACTGGAAAGAAAAAATGGACCTCAAGATGAAAGGGGGAGTGGATCTGAAAGGAATGAGGAGGGGGTGAATATGATGGGAAAATATACAAAATTCTTGAAGAATTGATCCAAATCGTCTGGAAACCCAGGCAGGTGTGAGTAATGCCAACAAAGGCAATCAGCAACGTGTAGAAAGGTAAATGACATTTTTTATGTTTCTAGACTTTATATGCACTTGTAAAACACTCATGGGAGGCTTACAAGCAAGAAATGGGAAGGACAGTTTTGTGTGTGTGTGTGTGTGTGTGTGTGTGTGTGTGTGTGTGTGTGTGT
>CABHPP010146841.1:0-29507 GCA_902168425.1 Peromyscus attwateri | reverse complement strand
TGTGTGTGTGTGTGTGTGTGTGTGTGTGTGTGTGTGTGTGTGTGTGTTGGGAGTGTCTGTGGTATAATTTAAGGCTGTAACAGAAACTAACATTGAGAGATACATTCATTTATCTAAATAATCTAATTGAACCCTATGACAGACTCCTAAGGGGAGGGTTTGTTTTTTTTTTATTAAAATCCTTATAGTGCAGAGACAAGGATGCATACAGAGAAGTCTTAGCTGTACCTCTGTTAGTAAAAGGTAGATTGTCTTGGCCCCAGTGTGCAGGGGATTAAGGGAAGAGAGGGCAGCCAGCATCCTGAATGCTGACAGAGAGGCCACATCTTTCCCCTTGCTTCTTGCGCTGCCATGGCGACAGTCAGTTAAAAATAGTTTAGTCACAAGTTGAGGAGTCAATGCACAGTGACACTGAGAAAGCTCTGCTGTCTGGAGAGCTGGGGGACAGGGCCCCTTCCTTCCTGGAGCAGGCTGCTCTGTGTGGGGGTGTTTCATATGTTCAGGACCCAGTGGCAGGTTTTCCTATAAAACAAAGGTAGGTGGGCACAGTTAAGTATGGGGTGTGGTATGGCCAGCCTCACTTTCTCTCCATGAACCCCTTACATTTGGAGCTAGTATCTTGATCAAACATCTCCTTCCGGACCCTGAAGGGGGCCTGCCAATGTGTGTCCCCATGCCACTGCTCTGCTCACAGCTACCACACAGTCTGGCCTTTTATTGCCTGCTTATTGACTGAATAAACAAGATGGTAAAAATTAAAATTTTAACTCCTTGCTTCAGAATATATTTGAGTACTGCTGACTCACACACTAGCAAGCTATGACATCTTATTGAATAGACTCATAGACTCAGCCTTCTGAGCTGGGTCTTGCTGACTTGGGTAACTTCATACTCTCATTGTGCAGAAATTCAGACACAGACACTCACCCTAAGTCACAGGGTGTCTGTCTCCCATGCCCCAGTGCTGTGTGCTTCTAGTGCTGCCTTTTCTTATCTCCATATAGAAAGTTACCTGAGCTGAGTGTCCCTACTATACCCTATTTGACCACTAAGAATACGGCTTTAAAGAAGTATCACATTCAAGCTTTTGGATAACTACAGACTACAGGGGCTATGCCTTATAGACAATTTCAGAACCCCGGGAAGGCAAAGGGGGGAAGGAATGTGTGAGGGATCCTGCCATGCCTTTGCCGGGGGATATTTGCATAATGAGCCCAGTGCATACATTAGCTCCTGACTTCACAATCCTGAGAAGTGAATGGGTATTATTAGTGTCATTTTGTCTAGAACTGGGTCACAAAACAAAGGGCAGACTTTCCAGATGATTCCCAAGGGGCAGACTCTGTGTGAGCACACTGACAGCATGCCGAACTGGTCCAGCATGATCAACCATCCACCCTTCCTCTAGGAGAAGAATCAGCCCTCTTGTTACCCCTAGACTAGAGCTGCCAACGTTTTCATTTACATCTGCTGTGATTAACTACACTATCTCAGTCCCTGGCCTTGGACTTGGAAGGTGAATAACACCTCAGTATTTCTGCTCATCTATGTTTCTTTCTTTTTCAGACAATCATTTTCCCTGTCTTGGTGACTGATGCTGCCACATGCCCATACCCACAGAGAATCACCGCTCCCAACCATACATCTACTTTCATCAGCCAAGCACCAAGTCCTGCCTATTTCTCTTACTAAATGATTACCTTTTCCACATCTTGGTAGAACTTTACCTCATACTTACAGTAGTAGCCAAACTATTCCTCCCATTCTGATCTTACCCTCTATATTCCACACTGTTCCACTTTCCAAAGTCATAGATGTGTGGGCTACCTGATCCAGCTGTGATACTCATTTGTGTAACAGCTTTGACTCCTTGAGATCATGAGATAGAATCCTTGGCCCAGACAGTACACCCTTGACCACTGTTCAGCCCTTCACCTTCACCTCTACCAGCCTTCATGCATAAGAATATGGTTTCTGGGTCCTGGAAATTCTTTCTTTGCAGCCCCAAGTATACCATGCTGTCTCTCACCTTTGCATTTTCCACATCTCCATCTGCAGCTGGTCCTTTTGAAGGATGAAATATTCAGTACAGTTAAAATTTAAAAAAAAAAATACAGGGTTTGAAAAATGCAATGAAGCAGGCAAACATGGGGAATAGCTTAGTAACCTCAAACTCTGCTTAGCTTGGGCTATACATGTATCTTTCCCCTAACAGTGTGATTGGCAGCCTAGGTCCCTTGCATGCAAACTTTGCATATACATCACCCTCCTAGCAATGCAACTGGCAACCTAGGACCTCTACCTGCATCAAGCAGTGTATATGCCTCATTCTAAAGAATGGACTGAGTTGTTCTCCTGTCCACCATCAATGCCTCTCCTTTCATAGACAGTTTCTATTCAAATATATACCCATGTTGCATTGATCAGATTTTGTTAACTCAACACAAACTATAGGTTTGTATGAAGAAAGAACTTCAATTAAGGAATTATCTCCATCACACTGACCTGTAGGTAAGTCTGTAAGGGCATTTTCTTGATTAATGGGAAGGCCCAGCACACTGATCAGTGTGCCCCTGGGCAAGTGGTCCTAAGCTGTATAATAAATTAGTCTGAGTAAACCATAGGAAGGAAGCCAATAAGTAACACTCTCCTGTGGTCTCTGCTTCCATTCCTACCTCCAGGCTCCTGCCTTAGCTTCCCTCAATGATAGGTTGTGGCCTGGAAGTGTGAGTTGACCCTTTCCTCCTCAAGTTGTTTTTCAACAATATTTTATTACAGCAACAGAGAGCAAACTAAGACACAAATACACACACACACACACACACACACACACACACACACACACATACACACACACACAGAAGTAAGGGGGCCAACTCATCCTGGACCAATTTAGGGTTCATGCACAATAAGGCAAGCCATGTCCTTTGAGTGAACTTTTAGGGGGAAACAACCTCTTATATATAATTGGGCATTAAAATCAGATACATCATGGGAAGTAACATGCACAATAAAGAAAAGCTTGCATAACTCAAGTCTGTTGTATCAGGAAAACCTTCCTATCCTTAGACACAATGAAACAAGCTCAAGGAAATAACCTAAGACCCTTGAGGGCCCTTTCAGTAAGGTGGCCGCTGTCACTCTTGGTATTATATCAAATCTGTACTATTACTTTGTTTTTTAATAAAGTTCCCTTACCATTTCAAAATCTTTATTTCAGTTATTTGAATAAAGAGGCCAACACCCTGGAAACACCTTATCCAGAAAATGACCACTAGTAACAATGGTATATGTTAAATGTTTGTAATTATATAATAATTAATATCATTAATTACAAAAACATAATAATGCGATGTAAATTGTGCTAGTCAGAAGAAATTAAATGACTTGTTATTTACATAACTCATACTGTCTTTTCAGCATTAAGTCCAAGTAGAATGACCATTCATCCTGATTTGTGAGGAACTGGTGGGGTGGGGGCAGTGATAAAAACAAACAGTCCTGACCAAATCAGGACAAAGAAATGCATGATGACCTTCTTCCTCCAAAACTGCCCATGGCCCTTTCTGTTTACCATTTATAGATAAAAGGCATATGCTGAATGGGAAGTCTGGGATGCCCTGCTCTGCTCCCCGCTGCTACCCTTCCCTACAATTTTCAAGGCTATTTCTTCTCCTCCTTACAGGCTTACTTCACTTCAGCACTGGTCTGTCAATCACTCCTTCCCTTACTCCCTCACATTCTCCACTCCCTTCCTCTCTAGCAGGGCCTACACTCATGGTTTTCTACTTGTAAGTCAGTTTATTCCTTTAGGTGATGAGTGCCTTGAATGTGAAGCTGGCTGAGAGAAATTTATTGGGTTATGAATGAGTACAACCATCTGCACAGCCCATCCTTCAACTCTATCAAAGCTGTTTGGATATGGATCCAAATCATTGAGTAGATTTTCTTCACCTTCTCCAGCAAGGCAGGAAGAGTAGAAGGGTTACTAGAATATAGTCAGTGTCAAGTTTTTCCTGTTGTTCTGATAAAACACTCTGACATGGGCAAGCTAAGGGAGAAAAAGGTAATTTTGGCTCACAGTTAATCCTGGTGGGGAAGTCACATCAGCAGTAGCTCAAGGAGCTGGTTACATTGCATATTCAATCAAGAAGCAAAGAACAAGTGAATGAATGTTTGTGCTTGGTTCACTCTCTCCTTTTTAACATGATACAGGATCCTAGACCTGAGAATACTGTTGCTCTCAGGGTACAGATATTTCTATCTCAATTAACCCAATACAGATAATCCCCCACAGGTATGCCCAGAGGCCCAGCATCCATATGATTCTAGATCTCATCAAGTTCACAAGTAAGATTAACCATCACAATGGCTGTCCTTATAGGTAGGCTGCATGTATCCTCCATGTGATCTGTGAAGATCCATGCATTTGGAAGTCATCAGAGGCACATTTGTTGCTGAGAGAAACTATTTTCTCATCTTCCCACAGGTTTCTGGAATCACAATTTATAATTAATTAATGCACAGTGATATAGCTTGACCCAGATTCCCAAACTGGAATGTTTCAACTACAACTGACGAAAAATGTGTAACTCTCATCTTCCAAGCAGACTTAGTTAACATGCCTCCTTTCTCTGGACTTCAAGATTTAGATGAGTAAATATGTGTATGGAGCAAATATATGTGTATATGTACATATACAAGATACATATATACTCATTTATGTGACAAATATTGACTAAATCCTGCTCTACACCACTTACTATGCTTAATGTTTTCCCTGACTTGTCTCACAAAATCCCACATGAATTCTATGGGACAGACACGTCATCTTGATGCACAAATGAGAAAAACTAAAGTTCTGAATGGCTAGGTTATGGCTCAAATCATCCACCTAGTCATGCACCTCAAAAAACAAGTTCCTTGATTCAATATATTTGCTCTTTGGGGAGACCACCTTCCTTCTCTAGGTTCTTCATAAAGTGGGGGCAGGGTTATTTATGGGTAGATCCTTAAGGAGTAAGTTATTATAGATGACAAATGGTAATTCTTACGTTTTCTAGTCTCTCTACCAACCATCCAGCCCTCCCTGGGATCAAGTGACTGCCACTCTTCCCCTGCTCCAAGCAGGAGTCTGGGATGTATTTATTGCTCTTCTCTTCGTGAACAAGCTCATTCATTCTATAGCTCTGGGATGCTGTCTCATCCCCAGATTCTGCTCTCAATTATTCCTTTGCTGCTATCCCATCCCAAGCCTGTTTCCATCTCTTTTATTTTTATTATTGATACATGGTCTTGCTATATAGCCCAGACTGACCTGAAACTCATGAACCTCCCACAACAGCTTCCCAGAAACTGTGGGGATGATCCTCCTGGCCTAGCCTCTCACATGCTTGAATTACAGCCAAGTGCCGCCATGACCAGCTCCATTCTCTCAAATGAGCATTCTCCATTGCACTTGTTCTGTTGGAATCATAGGGAACACGGAACATGGAGTCTGACATTATTGAGAAAGTAACTGTTTTGTTTTGTTTTTCTAGTTTCCCAATCTGAAAGTTTGAAATCAACGGCTGTGTCATGGGTTGCTATAAGGACTGAATGAGAAAAAAGTGTGGTGATATTGTGTCCCCCAATATATTGTATACCTTAATAAACTTATCTGGGGTCAGAGAACAGAACAGCCGCTATATAGACATAGAGGCCAGAAAATGGTGGCACACACACCTTTAATCCTAGCATTCTGGAGGCAGATCTCTGTGAGTTCAAAGCCACACTTTGAAAGAGCTAGGCATGGTGACACACGTGTTTAATCCCAGGAAGTGATGGCAGGAAGCAGAAAGGTATATAAAGCATGAAAACCAGGAACCAGAGTCTGTTAAGCTCTTAGGTTTTTGAACAGCAGTTCAGCTGAGATCCATTCGGATGAGGACACAGAGGCTTCCAGTTTGAGGAAACAAGATCAGCTGAGGAATTGGCGAGGTGAGGTTGGCTATGGCTGGTTCTGTTTCTCTGATCTTTCAGCTCCAATACCTGGCTCCAGGTTTCCAGGTTTGTTTTTATTAATAAAACCTTTAAGATTCATGCTACAATTAAGTATATTGCACACAGTAGTCATTCCACAATGCCATTTCCTTCATCTAGCACACACCTCTAAAGAAGTATACCAAATGATAACATTTGAAGTGCATTGTCCTTTCTCCTTAATGCTCTATATTTAAATTGTGCGTGTGTGCGTGCGTGCGTGTGGTATGTGTGTGTGTGTGTGTGTGTGGTGTGTGTGTGTGTGTGTGTGTGTGTGTGTGTGTGTGTGTGTGTGTGTGATGCGTGTGTGCAGAGCTCAGAGGAGGACAACAGGTGTTCTACTTTATCCCCCTCCACCTTATTCCTTTTACACAGGGTCTCTCACTAATCCTGGAGCTATTCTACAGACTGCAAAACCCAGAGTCTTCTGTCTCCACTGAGCACAGCAGTGGGGTTACAGGTATGCATGGCCATGCCCATCTTTTTGCCTGGCTGCTGAAATCCAAACTCAGCTCTTCATGCTTGCATAGCAAGCATTCTTACCCATTGAGCCATCTCTCCAATCTCTGCTACCTTTAAATGTGTAACTTCAAATTTTGTGAGTTTGGTAAGTTATGAGTCTTTCAAATTTCTCTTTCAAATCCAATCCTCACTACTCCAGAATGATTTATTAAACTTTCCTTCCATGTTGCTTAGTGATAGGTACATCAGAGTCTTCCATGTAATTTGATACAATTCTTGGCCCAGTCTTTTTGTATCTGCACTCCAGCTGATTTTATTCATTTTATACCAAACAGGTAAATCCTCAAATCCTCCTTATCTCTGCTTTCTCTACACCCAACCAAAACTACTCCTTAGCCTTGGCCATTAATCTTCCAGCTATACTATTCATGAAGTTTTAAGGCAGATTTGAACACTTCAGATTAGGAATGGCTGGCTGCATAGAAGATGGAAGGCTGGCACTTTCAGGGAACTTGTTTCTAAGTCCCACAAGGAAAGAGTGGGGAAGGAGGGAGAGAGATTACCGCCTCCTGGCTCCTTAATACTCCCTCACTGATAAGTCAGAGGAAGAAGATATAAAAAATGAACGACATCCCCTGTCAAGCTTGCCTACATTGAAAGTCATAAGGAGCATTCTAAAAACTGGCTTAGTGGTTGGCAAATTCAAGGAGAATCCCAAGAACCCTGGAACCCACACCGAGTCCAGTCTTCCATTCCACTGGCCTTTAAGATGCTTGAAGAATCTAGCAATTCTCAAAGTGGAATCCCTAGCCAAGAGCACCAACAGCCCTGGGAGCCTGCTGGCAATGTGTTTGGGCCCCATTCCAGCTGACTGAATTAGAAACCCCGGGCATGGGGCACGCCGACCTGTGTTTTAATAAGCTTACAATTTGACAAGCACTGGACCAAATGAGTGTAGATTTATTTAAAGTCTATCTCTGCTTGATTTTTCAGATGTGCTGGTCACCTGGTCAGCCCCTGAGCGGCAAGGTGCAGGGCATGACAAACATGCAGTAGCCACAAAGCCAAGGACACTGTCACTGCACCATGTCACCCTGTGAAGTAATAAGAGAAGAAGCCATGCTCCACTATTCTTTTATTCCCATGTGCTAAGCAAATACAGATCTCTGTTTACTTTGATCTCCTGGAGGACTCAAAGGCACTAGAGTGCCGGAAGAGGACTCATGGGTAAACTGCTTGCTCTACAAGTGTGAGGACCAGCATTTGGATCTCCAGAACTTGTGGAAAAGCCTGGTGGAGCCCTGGGGAACAAAGACTGGTGGACCCTTGGGGCTAGCTGCCTATGCAGTTGAGCCAAAATGATAAGCTTCAGGTTCAATGAGAGACCCTGCCTCAGAAAGGAAGGTGGAGAGGAGATCATGGAAAGACGTCCTGACACTGACTTCTGCCTCCGCACATGTCAAAACAGCAAAATGGACGTGCACATACACACACTTTTTAAAAGTACTGTGGCTTTCCCAGCTTGGATCACAAGTGTCCTGGGTTGACATTCTGAAGCAGCTGTCCCTTCTTGCCATGATGAGTGGGGTCTCTTCTGTGGTACCTTCCCCACGGCTTCTGCCTGGCAATTATTGAGTATCCTGAACATGCATTGGTCAGTGGTCACTTTTCTAGCCACTTTATTTCTTGTCTTTGTAGGTGATCTGTGTCCTCTTAAAGAAGGACTCCAAGTGCTGCCGACTCTTTGGCCTAACATTTGTTATGTGCAGCTCCTTCTGCTTCAGAAGAAAACTGGAAATATGAGCTTTGACAAAGCCTGGTGGACTAAAGGACATCTTAGGGGCCAGGATTTTTTTTTGAAATAATCTTCCCATCTGTCCACCTGCCTGACGTCTGCTCAGCCTTCCATATTCACCTAAGAAGCCTTTTGTTGTTTGTTTGAATGTAGTCTCTTTAAATAACTAGCCACTTCCCCAGCACCACAGTTTGAATAACCCATTCTTGCTGGGGAAAAAAAAAGGCTTCATCATGTCATCTTAATTAAATATTCAACTCCCAGATGTCCTTGAATTCACTTTTGGATTCTCCATTCTCTCACATTAATCTCTTCATTTAATACTGCCCTAAAATTATAGCATAGTTAAATATCTGTAAGCTTACAAAACACTTCTTATTGTTTTGGTTTTGTTGTGTGTGTTTTAGCAGAGTGATGGCAGACAGATTCAGTGTCTCACTGGGTAGCCCTGACTAGCCTAGAATCCAGAATTTGCTATATAGACTAGGTCAATCTTAAGCCTCTACCTCCTGACTGGTGCCATGAGTATGGGCCACTATGTCTGGCTGCTCTATGGGTTTCAAACATTGTTTTTAATACCTAGTAGAAGCATATTTACATTAATTGTTCTTCTTTTTCAGATGTTTTTCTGTTTCTAATCTTAACAGAATGTATCAAATAAAATTCACGTTGGGCCAGCAAGGTAACAAAAGCCATGGTGGAGAAGAAAACCAGCTCCTCGGGGTTTCCTCTGACCTCCTTACGCGCATGCTGTCCCTCCGCCACACACAAAGAAATGCTAATCATAACAAATAAATCATTTCTGAGCTCACTTTGAACTTTATTTAACAAAGCCCAGAAAGAAATTCTTACTGATGCGGATATTCTAGAGCAGAAGTGTCCAATCGAAATGTAATGACATCTGTTCCTATCAAACATAGGATCTACATTTTAAAGTCTAGGAACAAGAGAGAGAGGAAATCGATTTTAATAGTATGGTATATTTAATTTTGTATACTTACAATCAGTTCAAGGTGTAACCAATAAAAACATACTGATAAAACATTTCACACTCTTTCCTTATGCTCTATCTTAGAAAACCACTGTTTATCCTCATGGCAACTTCAGTCCAGACAGACCCAGTTTCCAGTGCTCCATAAGGCTAATCGCTTCTGTACCAAGCGGCTCAGCTTTAGAGGTTCAGCTTTACATCCTTCCTTAAAACAGTTGTTTAAAGATAACACTCGAATTTTGGGGCTTTTCATTACTGCTTTTATCTTTATTTTTAGTGTTGTTGCATTAAGAGCTTGAAATATTATTTGAACCAGTTCCTTTTTGTGTTTTGTTTTGTTTGATAGGTTAGTGTTTCTCTTGACCATCAGCTTTATGGTTTTTAAATGGAAGTTCTAGAGGCTCTTCAAAAGGCGTGGGTTTTCTCGCTTTTAGGTATGTGTTGACTTTATCACCCACAATGCCTGTGTTCACTTAAGAAAGGAGGCTTGCCGGGGTGCCATAGCAAGACAAGCTAATGGTTTCTCCTGCTGGTTTGTGTCTAGTCCTTTCCCTTCTACTTCTTCAGTGGATTTTTCATTTTTATTTTGTACTACTATTTTAATGACAAAAGAGCTGTACCTTGGCCACTGTACACTTTTTCTTCATAAAGTTCTGCTTTTATCTTTCTTGTCTGAATTAAGCTTTTATTTATATTTAAATCATATTTTCTGATTTTGTTCATGGTTTTCTGATATGAATACAGAGTCTTAAACATTTTATTCATTTTTTTAAATTTTCATACATGTATTTTGATTATGTCCACACCCACTCCTTCCCCTAGACTCTTTCTAGATTCAACCTCACTTCCTACCCACTCCAAACTTCTTGTCCTCATTTTTTGAATAATCCATCAACTCCAATTTGTAACTGCTATATATATATAAATGTGTGTGTGTGTGTGTGTGTGTGTGTGTGTGTGTGTGTACATAGATATAGATATATCCCTGGATGTAGGGCCATTCACTGCAGCATGGTTGGCCTACAAGGAGTCATACCCTTAGAGAAAACTGACTCTCTAAAAGCCATCAACTTTTCATAGCTCTGCAGTTAAGGTTGGGGGTTCATGAATCCCTTCCCACTCCATGCTAGAACATTGACTGGCTTGATCATGTGCAGGTCTTGTGCGGGCAACCATAGTACTGCTAAGTTCATGAATACAGTGATCCTGTCATCTTCTATGACAGCCTTTGTAACATAAGTTTTTGAAAGCAGCACATAGTTAATTTTTTTTTTACTTGATTAATGAACACCATTTAAACAACCAATTAAACACAAAAACTATGATCTTAGAAAAACAAAATTATTCTTCCCCTCAGTAAATACAATTTATCTACAAGAATGCCATCTTAGCACCACTGATCACCCAGAGGGCTGGGTAGAGTGTGTCTGCCATGTGCATGATGTTTCACTGTCCCCATAGCCTCTACCCACCAGATGCCAGAGAAATCCCCACCTAGACCTTTGGTTGTAATGACCAAGAATGTTTCAGACAGTGCCAAACATTGCATGGGGGACAACATCTCTCCCATTGAGAATACTGTTCTAGAAGGGTCATTCCATACCTTCTTCCCAGGCTCCCCACAGACCTGTTTCTACTGGCTCCTGCCAAACAGAGGTTTCGAGTGAGATGTGTGCCAATGAGTTGCCTCATAGCAGTAAAGAAAAGTTTCTTCTAGAAACTTACATCTTCCATGACACTTTTCAAATTCCAGGCGGGAAGTAATTCTTCATTTATTTGAATACTATCAATTTATTCCTTGCTGCTGTGTCTTCTGCTCCAGTTTCTTTCACATTTTAGGAAAGGGGTTTTCTGTACCTTACGTGCTGTCATCTTTCCACTATTGTCTGCTCCCTCAGTCCCAGCTCAGAGTTCTCTTCCCTGCATGTCTGACACAATGATGTCAGGCTACAGAAAGATTATAATTAAATGCATAGTCAGCTCTGATCAGATGACATTAAACAGAGGTGCCTGGAACAGAGAAGAGTGTTCTCTAAAGGGAGAAATATTTTTGCATGAATATTTTGGTATTTGTTAATGTGCTAGAGTTCATAGGGAGGTGTAGGAGGTGCTGAATAGAAATCCAATTTGTAGTGATTATTTCCAAATTAGGACTAGCACAGAAACCTATGAAGAGTGGGAGGTAACGTCTCTTGCTCACAGAAGAGGGTTTAAAGGTACTGGGGAGAATGAGAAAACTCTACCTAAATGTTCTTGTCACAGAATTGTGGAAGAGTGGGCAGGTCCCCTAAGGGTTGAGACATGAGTTCTAATGGAAGCTAGACCAGCAGTGGACAGTCCTTACCTCTGACCTTGTGAGCATACCTTCACTGTGTCTGATAGCCAAAAGTTTGCATGTGGATTTCATAAAGTTAAAATTTCAAGAAAAATGTGTGTAAGATCTTAATAGAAGGTTTTGTGATGGGATTCTTATATAGATAGAAAATTCAAGCAAGCTAGATGACTTGCAGTGAACTCTTATGTCATTCCACAGATAACTGTAGAGTACCTGTAGGTTTCCAAATATAACCTGTGATATAAATAGATGCTCCACGCTGTGTACCTTAGAATTTCACAAACCATTGCAGACAATGAAAAAATAGTTTCAGCCACAGTGGCAAAGCAATGCCATTGGGGCCATGACAGAAAACAGGTTGACTGTCCAAAGGCAGACAGCTAATCCTGGGAGGCAATGGGGCGGAGAATTAAGTCAAAGAAGGCATCTTGGAAGAATTGGTGGTAAGCCAAGTCTAAGTAGATAGTAGCTAGCCTGGTGAAAGGGTGAAAGAGGCTGAGACTTGCAACAGCTTCGTGGGTGCAGAAGTAACAAATGCAGTGGATTCTTATTAAACCATCAAGCCCAAGACTGACCAGGAAAGGGCCATGGTTGCCCTTTATCAAACCTTAGTATTTAATCATGTTGGTGACCAGGACCCACTGGCTACACCCTGTTTGCAGCATCTTGTTTTTCTTTTCTCTGTGGCTTCCCAAACTGGCAACATGCTGTGGGATGGTCTTTCTGTATGCTGTGAATATATGTTACTGCCATTGGTTAATAAAGAAGCTGCTTTGATCTATGGCAAGATAGATGACAGCCAAGGGGGAAATCCAAGAGAGATACAGGGAGAAGAAAGTTGGAGTCAGTAGAGACACTGCGTGCCTCTGCCTGAGAAGCAAGATGTAATGGAACTCAGGTAAAGCCCCAAGACACGTGGCAATATATAGATTAATAGAAATGGGTTAATTTAAGATGAGTGAGCTAGTTACTAATAAGCCTGGGCCATAAACCAAACAGCTTGTAATTAATATAAGCCTCTGTGTGTTTATTTGGGACCCAACGGCTGCCGGACACAGGAAAACTTCCATTTACAGCAACACTTTCCTAGTTATCCTCCATGGTAGTTCCTCTGACTCAGCCTCTTTTTTTGATCCTTCTCTTCTTTTCTTTCTAAATATTGTACCCAGGTTCAGTCATTGGCCTCTTCCTCTTCCTTCTCTCTCTACTCATTAACAGCATTCAATACCACTAACTGTTTGCTTCACAAGTCCATCTCTCAAATCTATTTATTCATTTATATATCTATTCAACTCATAATCCCCATTTCTAATTTGATATATGTATCCGAATTGCCCAGTTTCATGTAACAAAGATCCAAAATAACAGACTTTTAAAGGACAGAAGCTCATATACAACTCATTTGTGGCTGATATGATGACCTCAAAGTTATTTGAAACTCAGATTATTGTGTTAGCTTTCAATAAATTTATATAATGTGATCCCATCCTCATGGTCCAAGATAGAGTGCCTCAAATTCTCAACAACAGTGTTCTTAGCAGTTGATAAAAGGATGCATGCCCAATCATTGCAGACAGGTTTTGCCCTTTCCCTTGCTAAACTGTTAGATTACATTCCTAAAGCTAGCCCCCAAAGCCTGTTCCCTTACTTAGCCACTGACTCATTCCTAAGACTGATCACAAAGGTCCAACTACCAAAACACAAAGGTCCAGCAATCAAAATACATTATTAGCTACACTGGCTAACCTGTCCAATCGGGACTTACCAACTCACCCTACTCACCATAGCACAGACTTCCCTTTTTCTCCTTAAAACCCACTCATGTTAAAAAAAAAAAAAAAAAAAAAAAAAAAAAAAACCACCTGCTGTTTGTTGTCTTCTTTTGCCTGATCCAGCGGCACCACCCCCACCTCCTACTCCCACCCCCCCAACCCCCACCTCTCATCCCCCCTATCTCCCCCATGCACTTGTCCCTCTGGGTTAATAAATCTTTGTGCTAAGAATTTGGTGTCTAGATGTGTTCTGAGCCAACTCCCCTACAGACGGATGATGAATGGGGCTGTTACAAGTTACATTTCTCAAGAACAGACTTGGAGATAAATATTTGCATGAATGAGGTTTTTTTAGACTGTGTCGTTGAGTTCAGCATCTGCAGGTGAGTGAAGGAAGTAGAATGACTTGACAGAAGTTGGGTTGTGATGCACTAAAACCAGACCTCAGCCAATTATGTGAAGAAAAGAATGGCAGACAGCCCTCAAGAGTGTTCCCATGTTGGGCCAAGGGGAGCAGACCTTTTAATCTTCATGTGACCCAGTCATGAGATGTAGACTGTACCACCAAGGACCAGAACTTTGAGATGGCTCTCCAGTCTGAGGACAATCTCTGTAAAGAGAGACACAGCTGAAAAGAGTCAACCTGCAACATTCCCTGTGGCCAAGAAATGAAGTGCTTCAAGCCCGAAGCTGGGAGAAGTCTGGGTGGCGACCAACAGAATCCAGGACAGTCCACCTTCGTGTGCCACAGATCCACATGCTTGGCTGAACTTTTGGGAACAGTCCCTTGAAGGGGTCTCCTTTTCTCTTTCAAAAACAAATTAGGGGCTGGGAAGGTGGCTCAGTTGGCAAAGTGCCTACCACGAAAGCACTGGGACCTGAGTTTGGGTCCCCAGATCCCACGTGAAAAGGCAGGCATGGCGACATATGCTTGTAACCCCAAACTTCGGCAGGAGGACAGCAAGCCAGGCAGATCCCTGAAGCTCAATAGCCAACTGGCCTAGTCAAATTGAACTTCAGATTCAATGAGCAGCATCGTCTCGAAAAGAAATGTGGTGACTGATAGAGGAAAGGCATGTGACATCAGTCTCTGGCCTCCACATGAATGCACACATGCATACATACCCTCACACACCAAGCACATACAAATGAATAATAAAGAGTAAATGGACTACAGCTTTGCCGTTGTGTCTGGTCTCAAGGCCACAGCTGGTCCTGTCATCTGCTTCCACTGCCCTCCATATGAGAAGACCTTCACTCTCAGCACCTCTTCTCATCCAGGCAGGCTGCTTTTGTGGTTTATCTTGTGGTCTGGGCATCTAGTCATCGTGCCCTTCTCAAACTGTGGCTGCAACATTTGTTCATCAAAATTGATAGGGGAGTATAAAAGCTGCCCTCAGAGTATCACCTTGGCACCACATACATTTTTCTCTGCCTCTCTTTGGCTGGCAGCACTCTATTTCAACCTTATCACAGCCAATCATCATTAACAGACATTCAGAGTTACCAAGTAACAGCCATGATTTGAAATTTAATGGGTCTCTTATTACAGTTTTTGGGAGACTCACTCTTCATACCCTAAGACCAAGATCTCTAAATGGCACAGACACCCCACAAGTATCACTGGAAGCAATCTTCATCCACTTGTGCCCTCCTCCATTCTTTAGTTCCCAGACCCATCTAATAGGGCACCATTGAAGTCTCTTAAGTAGCAGAGTGGAAATTCCAGTGCAGCGAGGGTGAGGATATATCATAAGAGAGTATTTTAAACAGGAAGAGTAGTATAGAGGCTGTTAGATTGTCCAGACAGGAAATTATGTGGATCTAATAATGGGGTATTATTAGAACCTGACATTTCCTGCAGCAGGAAAGAAAGCACTTGGCATCCAATTAGTGTTCCTGGGTACATTGGGAGGCATAGTGTAGGTTAGGAAAGACATTTGTTAAGCTTTCCCTGCACTCACTGAAGCAAAACTATTACAGGACCATTCCAAAAATAACTGAGCCAAACTGGTGAGATGTAGCTAAGCCATACGTCAGCTCAGTCGGCAGAGACACAGACATCTCTGCATCAGCCCCAGCCAGTTTTCGCCCCAACCTCTGAGCACTGCTTACTCCTCTGTGCCTGAATGCTTATCATGTCTGCTACTTGTTCAAGGTATTTACATGTAGACTGTCATCAGCTCTAGTGTCAGATCTCATGAAACAGGAAGCTTGTACTAGACTCTTTTGTTACCCCAACAGTGTCTGTCAGAGCTCCTGACCCAAACAATAAACTCAGTAAATGTTGAATGGTATTGAAAAATCCTGCAAGTGAAATCCCCAAACTGTCTATCTGTGATCAACCATAACAATACTAATGACGACAAGAACCATTAACTGGAACAATCTTTTGGGCTAAACACACTATTAAGAGATTTACGTATATGGTCCTATTTAATTCTTCATGAAACCCTATGAGGGAGGTATTACTATTGTCCCCTGCTGCATGGGATGGTCTGTATGTCAAATTGCTCTGATTGGTCAATAAATAAAACACTGATTGGCCAGTGGCCAGGCAGGAAGTATAGGTGGGATTAACAGGGAGAAGAATTCTGGGAAGTGGAAGGCTGAGTCAGAGAGAGACATTGCCAGCCGCCGCCATGACAAGCAACATGTGAAGATGCCGGTAAGCCACGAGCCACGTGGCAAGGTATAGATTTATAGAAATGGATTAATTTAAGATATAAGAACAGTTAGCAAGAAGTCTGCCACGGCCATACAGTTTGTAAGCAACACAAGTCTCTGTGTTTACTTGATTGGGTCTGAGCGGCTACGGGACTGGTGGGTTAGAGAGATTTGTCCTGACAGGCAGGACCAGAAAAACTCTAGCTACAGTCCCCACTCCGCACAGGAAGAAATTTCAACACAAATTAAGTAGCTTTCCCAAGGCTACCCTGTTCCCAAGTGGTAAACCCGTCTTTAAAAGAGAGGTGTGAGTGGAGGCTGGAGAGGTGGCTCAGTGGGTAAGAGCAGTTGCTGCACAAGCATTAAGACCTGAGTTTGGATCCCAGAACCTCCGTAAAATGTCAGGCCTGGCTGTCCACATGCCTATGTTATAACCCCAAGGCTATGTGGATTAAAGACAAAGGGTCCCTGGAGCTTGCTGTCCAGCCAGTCTAGCCAAAAATGGTGAGACCCAGGCTCAAGGAATAAGGCAGAGAGTATTCGAACGGGACACCCAATATCTTCCTCTGACCTCTGCACACATGTGCATAAGTGCTTGTATATATGCTTGTACACATATACCACACACAGGTGCGCGCGCGCGCGCGCACACACACACACACACACACACACACACACACACACACACACACAGAGGGTCGGAGACAGTTTGGGGGGAAAAAAGAGAGAGAGAGAAAGATAGGTGGGTGCTATCATTATGGACCTGAAAAGGTGGTATCAACTTTTGAAAAATCCCAGAGTTATATGAGATCCATGTCTATTAACACTTTCAAAAGATCACCAGAAACCAGCACATATCTATCTAGAATATCTCGTTCCTTTTCCAGCTATTCATACCATCTCAGCATCCATTATGACACCCTGCATCAATGGTTGTGTTATTGCAAAGCCTTCCCTGTGCCCCTAACTGCTGCCCAGCCTCTAGCCATGTGTTCCTAGGGGAATTTCACAGATCTCTTTTACACAGGCATTTATTTTCAAGGAGCCAAAGGTGTCATCACAGTTTCTCTGTCATCCTTCCCCCACAGCGCTCCCCTTGTCCTGCAAAGCTCCATCACCTCAATACCAGGTGAAGTGCACTGGCCCTAGACGTGTGAGACCCAGCTGCTTCCAATCACATGGAGTAGCAAGTGAAGACCCGAATCAGAACACCTCACCCATCTGACTCACCTTCTGCCTAGCCGCCAGCTTTCCCTACTTACCCACAACTAGGACAAGTTTGCTCACCCTGGCCTGGGCAATAAGTTAGAAACTGCCACAAGGACAAAGCACCTCACATCTGTTAAGATGGCCACTATGAAAATAATAATAATTGCCAGGTGGTGGTGGCACATACCTTTAATCCCAGCACTTGAAAAGCAGAGGAAGTGGATCTCTGAGAGTTCGAGGCCAGCCTGGTCTACAGAGTGAATTCCAGGACATGGCTATACAGAGAAACCCTGTCACATTAAAAAAAAAAAAAAAAAAAAACACCACCACCAACAATAATAATAATAAACAATTGATGTTGGCAATATGGAAGAATTAGAACCCTGTGCACTATTGTTAGGAATATAAAATCATAAGGTAATTATAGAAAACAGTATCAAGGTCCCACGGGAAACAAAAAACAGAACTCCACATAACCAGCAATTCTGTATCCAAGTCCTCATCCAAAAAAAATTGCAAGACAAGATCTCAAAGAGGTATCTTCACTCTCCCATCCATCGCAACATTATTTACAAGAGCAAAAAGGTGGACACGGCCCAAAAGCTTATTAATGGATGAATGGATAAACAGCATGTGATATGTCCACACAATGACATAGTATTCCACCCTAAAAGAAGGAAACCTGCTGTATGCAGCAACATAGGTGAACCAGGAGATCATTATGCCAAGCAGAAAAAATAGAAAATAAAAAAATAAAAAATAAAAAAACCAGGCCAATCACAGGATGATCAAAACTGCATGATCATACCTGTGTAGGAGGTGTCTAAACAGTCAGTCCTGTAGAAGCAAAAGCAGAATGGTGGTTGTCAAGGTCTGGGCAAATAGCTGGGGATGGGACAATGACAATCTGTTTAATTGTGCAAAAATAAAAAGCCTTGGAGATCTGCTACAGAACCAGGTGCTTATGGTTAACTATACTGTACACCTAAAACACAATAAGATAAAGTTGGTGGTACATGTTTTACATTAGTTTTTTAAAGTAAAGACATGAAATTAATCCAGGCAGCTGTAAGCATTAACTTTGTTGAACCTAATTATAAGAGAGGCAAGGGAGGAGTATACAGCCCAGGACCTGTCTCACTCTGCCCCTCCAAATTTGCCTTGACCTGGGTGACCCTGCAGGGACATACAGATGTATAAGAATTTAGGTTTATACAGATGTAAAAAAATCATGAAACTGAAACAAGATCAATACACTTTAATGCACATGTCGTACTTGTGTTTTTACGGGACTCCCGTGTGTGCGATAGTGTGTTTCTCTGTGTCTAAATACGTTCCTTGTGCTTTTTCATGGGCTCTTTTTCTTGTTCAGTTGTTTTGTCATATTCTGGTCAGTTTGTTTGGTTTTTTGTTTGTTTGTTTGTTTCTCTTATTTTATTTTATTATTATTCCTCAGATAACTTTTTGTTTTCTAAGAAGAGACAAAGAAGGTGTGGGTCTATATGGGAGGGGAAGTGAGGAGGAACTGGGAAGAGTAGAGGGAGGGGAAACTATAAACAGAATAGATTGTATGAAAAAAGTCTACTTTCAATAAAAAAATGTAAATTAAAAGGCCAAGAGAAGATCAAATCTGAGAGATCCCTGATTGGCAAGCAAAGACATGTCAAACATTCTGAGCAGGGCCAGCTCCCAGAGGCAGCTGTCCTTTCTCTGAAACCTTCCGAAAGAGCATGCTGTTATGTGCAGGACCAGTGCACATCTTTGCTTTCCTACCACCCTAAGACAGTTGAGGGTAGGATCCTGCCTGGTGTATCATGGCCCCGTCCAGTGCCCAGCATAGTCACTGGCTCATCATTGGCCAAATGGTAGGGATGGTGGCACCCTAATCATTCAGCAGAAACCCAAGAAGCCAGGCTAATGTTCAAGGCCAGTCCATTCTGTGGGGGAAGGGCCTATGGAGCCAGGTGCTAGTAAAGATGGCCCCCAGGGAAAGTGTAGAGGGTGGAACCCAAGTTGTTTACCAAAAAATATGATTGGAGCTTCAAGTCAAGAAAGATGATGTCACTACATGAATCCCACTGTAAATACTGTAGACTAGGTATGTGATTGGGTAACCTTTAAGCTGATCGACCTAATGGGGGCATTTGTCCCCCCAGGTCTTGTTTTCTTTATGCTTTAAAAGGAGCTTATTGTTTTTAAATAAATGAGTCCTTGCCTGACTTGGCTCCCTGCTGGTCTGATACTTACCTTTCTTCAGTTCCAGGTCTCCCTTCTAGGGAGACCTAAGTTCCTGGAGGGGCAGGACCCCACACCATTCTAGTCAACCAATATCAACAGGACACCTGCTGCATGCCTGAAATGAAGCAAACTAAAGCTGCTAGGAAAACAGAAATGCTCTTAAGTTTCTCTCCTCAAAATAAAGGCTCTCTGACAAGATAGTTTTGCTCAGAAACTGCATCTGGTAGTTTTTAATTTCATATTTTACCAGAGAGACTCATTAATATTATAGGATTTGCCTAAAGATACAGCATGCAGACTTCAGCTCAAGCAGTTGTCAAAAATAATTAGAGAAGATACCGATTGTAAGGTTAAAACAGCATCTCATTGCCATGGCAATCCTGCAGTCCTTAAAGTGGAGGTATTTAGGGCTGGCAGGAACCAGGGGCCATGAAGCAGGGAGAGAGAATGGACCAAGACGCAAAGTGGAAATGACTGATAGACCCAGCATGTGCACAGAAAATAATCAAGCTCTGGAGCTTAGAAATGTACACAGAAGGGGTCATGGAGAGCACTCTTATGCGGGTGGATTCAGAAGGCTCTCTTACCAGGCCCAGACATCTGGCTACCACAGAAAGCAAAGAACAGGAACAGAAAGCCAGAATGCATTCTTTCTGGGACTGGGGATGCAGCTCCCTTAGTAGAGCGATTGCCTAACATGCATAGAGCAGCCTTGGTATCTATCCCCATGTTTCATCATACACTGAGCATGATGATGCATGCTTGTAATCCAGGGACTCAGGAGGTTGTGGAAGGAGGATCAGAAGTTCAAGGTCATCCCTGACTGCTGCATGGTGCACAGCTTCAGGGATTGACCTAACTGAGGTGATAGGAAAATGAACAGACAGACACAGAAAAGCTGGGCTCTGTGGGATATGCTCACTCTGATAGAGAGCCCCAACTGTACTAGAACCCTGAAATTTCAGTGTATTTATTTTTTCATATCTGAACCAAAGAGGTGGCTTTATGGTATACAGTTGAACAATGAGGCAGGTTTAGTTAAATCTCAGTAAGAGGTCTCTGTAAGGCAGCAGTCTCAAGCTGCAGTCAGTTATCCAGGAGGAAGGGGCTGTGGTTGATAGTGTTTTCAACCAGTGGTCAATCATTCATCAACACTTGGACTGGAGGAAGGCTTTGCCAATTCCCTGAGCCTGGGGAAGGCACTGGGATCCTTGTTATAGTTGTGCTCATATCAACAGCACACATTCACTGGGACCTTCCTGTGCTTTCCATACTTGGCTACATGGAGAGTTTGAGGCTAGCAGGGACTACATGAGACACTGCTCACCCCTCCCCACACACACACACACACACAAAGAGCATATGGTATCTGTGGTGGGTGCATCATAACAGTGAAGGGTGAAGGGATGGGGGACAAAGAGGCTCACAGAGAGTGGAAGGCATGGCAGAGAGTCTCATTACAGCCAAGAAAGCCCTTTTCCTGGAGCCCCCATGAAATACAAGCAGTCAGGCCAGTCTGGGTCCCCAGGGCCTTAAGACTTTGGTGACCTCAAGACAGCCGCCAGTATATGAGCAGAGTCAAAGCTGGATTCTGAACCCAGCTCAGGGCAGGAGACTTCCTGAGATATTTCAGCATTAATCATCACCCCTTTTCCGATTCAGGACCTTTCCTCCATCACCATGACAACCCACATTTCATAATAACCGGGAGGACTCTTCATTAGAAGGGATGAGCAAAGTGAGCCTGCAGAGGTAACTTGCCCTTAGTTTGGAAGAATTCATCTGTTGGGGCTTCCCAGGATATCAGGAGAGTCGCTAAAACCAGAGGACCAGCATCATAGATGTCCAAATTCAACACAAGGGACTCTGCTAGGACATAGATGCCCTCTCAGTGGACACATCAACCGATAAGGTGAATTCTGTAGTCCCTAATCGCACAATTGGGAGGGTTAGAAATCTTTCTCTAAGCCTACACAAGCTTTGGGGTGAGAATGTTAGAAGATGCCATCAGATGATGAGCTTCTGCAGAAATGAGAGAGGTACCATCCAGCCACATGAACACAGAAGCAGAAGCATGAGAGCCAGGCTGCTGAGCGGGATTCAAATAGCCACTGTGTTCTTTAGCCTTCAGCTGAGCATCTAGGACAACTCACCCCAGCATTGTCAGTGCCTTGAGCCCATCAAAGGTTCTTCAGCAAAGCAGAGCTGCTGCAGGATGGGAGATTGAGACCACTAACAATGGCCTGACGTGGATGGCCACACTTCACCTGATAATAGTGTCCACAGAGTCCCACTTAGACATGGACATATGGAGAAAGGGACTGTTCCCCTAAGCCTTGTCCTCGTCTGAGTAGTCCTGGACAGAATGTCTGGGAGTGGGGGCACAGATAAGCGAGAAGCCCACCACAATCAACACAGTTGGATCATTCGGTGAATGGAGAGCTAGCTCAGACCCCAGGGGCGAGGAGACCAGAATCCAGGGTAGGTTCCAGGCTCAACAAGGAAGGACTGTAGTTGAAGGTAGAGAAAACAAGAGAAAAACCTAGAGTTTCAGGGCTCAGAGATTTGAGACAGGTTTCTGGAGATCAGTCAGGCCAATGGATTCTTTAGATGGGGAAACAGACCTGAGATCACACAAAGCCCTGCCAGTACTGAAACCAGCCCGAAACAGGAGTGTCATAATACCCAGGAGGACCTGGTGACACTTGGGATGGGGACACCTTGCTACCCTGTATGTAGCTAGTAGCAGATTAAGGTCTATCCTGCTTTTGCCAAAACCAGTCCCTGTGGGGCCCAGGGATCATTCAGCCAGGACTAGGTTGGCTCCTAGAGACAAAAGTCATATATTTTGACGGTGCAGATTTAAAGCAAGTGATCCAAGAGCAATGAGGCTGCAGACTGTGGCCACCTCCTTCTCTTCTCCCATTGGAACACAACCTCCCCCTGAACAGCTTTTCAGAAGATACCTCAAGACTTGTGGTCTTTAATATATTTCTAATTTTTCATTACATTTTATTACTTATATTTGTGGGGAGGAGATGCATTAACAAGGACAGGTCAGGGAACAACATGCAGGAGTTAGTTCCTCCTCCAACATCTGGGTCCCCAGGATCAAACTTAGGTTGTCAGACTCAGCAGCAAGCACTTTCACCCACTAAGCCATCTTGCAGGCCAAATCATTCACATGGTGCTGACACACCTCACCAGTCCAGCAACTTATGCCAGTGCCCCTGCTGGGGGTGACTTAGTGCCTCAGACAGCAGGAAGCAGGAAAGAAAGCCAGAACTCAAGAGGCCTGGAGTTCCAGCCTCACCCTTTCACAAATGGTCCCCTGAAGAGCCATTGTGGGTGTTCTGGAATGACAGAGTCTCTGTCAGTTTTCTTGTTCTGAAATGGCAGCTAATACCTACCTCTTAGATTGGATGATGACAACCATATCACACTTGAAGTCCAGACAACCAGCAGCCCTGCAGTCTGTGCTCCAGAAGCAAGGCCAGCTTAGGGCTGCCAGGTAGGAAACCCAGCCCTGTCAACCTCCCATTGCCCTAGCTCTGGACAGTGGGGAAGACAAGTGGAGACAGGTATTATCCAGAGAATTCCACATTTGCCAGAAGAGAGAATGTTATCCTGCTCTTTCTGGTAGGCATTTTCCAGGTAGGGAATAAGGTGTTTTCCCTCCCCACAAGAGGAAGGGAGCTCCTGAGAGAGCTTATAAATTTAGAGGGTGCTTTCCAAGTGAAAGACTGTTTTTGGGTCCCCAAAATCAGACATGCACTCTGTCTCCAGACTTCCATCTATGTATATGTGACCTGTGCTTGGAGAAAGGGGATGTCATGGGATGGGAGTGGGGGACCATGATTCATGGGAAATGGATCATCCCTGGTTGTAGTAGCTCACCTGGCAGTGCTGGCCAAACACAAAGATAATTGCACCTGGGATGTGAAGAAAACACCTGTCTTCCCATTCTCACCCACACCGCCTCCAGAGGGTGTGTGGGGGTACAGGCAGCAAGAGCAGACCATTCTGCCATTCCTCAGTGAAGCCTGGCTTCATTTCAAACAACAAGCACTCCCTGTCTCACCTGCTCTGGGGAAAAAGAAGAGCTTAAAATAGATGTGAGACCAGCATTTGCAAATGATCAGTGCTGAGTTCTTTGTAAAGGCAACTGACAGAACTTTCTGGAAGGAGAGTGCCCTATCACTGATAGAGCTGCTCCCCAGAGAGACGAGCACAGCAATGGTGGGAGAATGTCCGGGGGTGGGACAGAACAACCCACCTCACTCTCATATTGCAACTATTTAATAAGCCAGATACATTCTTTCTCATAACCTGGTTGGCTCAAAGGCTTTCTAAATCTGGAGGCGGGCAGGTGGGGCTCAGGAACTGTAGATTCAGCCAGAGCAGAGCTGCAGAGCAGAGGATCAAGAGGTCCTTTTGTAAAGGCTGGCCATGGCCACAATGGGAAGGGACAAGAGTGCCTGGCTCTCAACCTAGATTGGAGTCCAGGCAGTAAAAGATAGAAGCCTGTCAAGTGCTAGGGGATTCTCTGTGGCTGTGTCAAAGTTGTGTGACCCCTGGCTCTATGCCCTGGTAGTTGACCCAAAGACAAGATTGAAAGACAAAAAAAAAAAAACAGGTATAGTGGCATATGCCTTTAATACCAGCATATAAGAGGCAGAGTTAAATGGATTTGTGTGAGTTTGAGGCCAACTTGGTCTGCATATTGAGTTCCAGGACAGCTAGAGCTACATAATGAGACCTTGTCTCACAAAAACAAAACACAGCAATAAGAAGAGACAAATCCTGATCTAAGAGATGAAAACCCTGGCCCTACTTCATTATGAAAAGACTCAGTAACAGATTAAGATCATTTGTGGGGCAAGACATTGCTTTAGCTCCTTTAGAATAGCTGTGCTTACAAAATGGGGAATGTATTGGAGCAGCCTGCCAACTGGGCTCCAGAGAATAGACACTGGAAGCCACTGGTCTGCAATGCATTCGCTGGCTGCTTCTGAGAAATCCCTCAACCCAAGCTGGAAGAGCCTGTCTGGGAGGCTACCTACTCATTAGTGTCTCCTCAGCATCCATCAAGGAGAAGTAGATCATAGTAGCTGCACAATGACGGTTTCCTGAATGAATGGCTGGATGAATAATAGGATGGATGGGTGGGTGGGTATGGATGAATGGATGGGTAAGTGGGTGGGTGTATGAATGAGTGGGTAAATGCATGAGTGAAGCTTTTGGACAATAAAATCTTTCCTCCACTGTGTTCCCACTGTACCATTATGTCCAGGCTATAGACTTTCCTCAAAGGAAAAGAGATATCTGTGTTTTGAAGTGTGTAGTCTTCAGCCTGACAAGAGTAAACTGTGACAGCCTCCAGCACTGTGACAGAAACAGCATCAAGCGTCCACCCTCTAGTGTCCAAATGCTAGTCTGCACCATAGGTTCCACCTTTTGCAATCACAGCTATTTTCCAAAGGGGATCACAGCAGCAACTTGCCTCCCACAGACCTTGTTAGTCTGGGGGGTCTTTCTCCTATAATGAAATGGAGTCTGAATTTTTAAATCTGAGTCTGTTATGACAATGAAAGATAAGTTGTTTGGCTTTAGGAGCTAGGCAAGAGGCAACAATGTAATTGCTCCTGGCACTCCTGGTCCACTGGTTCTTAGATCTTGGCCATGCTATGAGGAAGCCTAACCGACTCCACTAGTAGATCATGTGTATTTCCAGACACATCCCTAGGTCGGCTCTGAACTGAAGTACACCGTCTTGCCAGTCATGAGAATGAAATATCTTCATGAAAGAGAAGCAAACTAGTTCCCTCAACCCCTGTCTAAGTTTTAATTTTGTGGGCAAAATAAATTAATGTCATTTGAGCACAAAATTTCACAATAATTGTGCAAAAATAGACATTGAGAACAACAAAAAAAGTTAGCTTAAATAGATCAGAAAATAATAAATTAGCAATACTTATTAAACCTCCTTAAAAATTACCATGCCTCTTTTGGGAGCCCGGTGCCTGCAGTGTGGTACCTTGTGCAGACTTGGTGCGGCGGGGAGGGACTTGGATCTGCCTCGGCTCAGTGTGCCAGGCTCTGCTGACTCCCCAGGGGAGACCTTGATTTGGGGATGTGGGGATGGGGGGTGGCTTGGGAGGGAGGGCTAGGGGGTGGGAGGAGGGAGGAGGTGGGATCTGTGGGTGGTATTTATGGTGAGTAGAAAATTTCTTAATAAAAAAAATGAAAAAAAAATTACCATGCCTTAAATCCAACATCCCATTTTGGGTAATTTAATCCCTGTGAAGAAAGGAAATACGAGCTCTAAAATTTTACTGCAAAAAATATATTTTAATTTGGTACATACACACAATGGAATTTTATTCAGATGTTAAAGAGCAATGAAATTAAGGCATTTGTGGGAAACAGATGAAACTGGAGATTATCGTGTTAATCAAAGTAAGCCAGACTCCAAAAGAAGACAAACATCGCGTATTTGTATATGTGAAATCTAAACGTAGATTCTGTACCCGCGTGTGTGAGTGGGAAGGAAGATGCCTAAGGAGGGGAACACAGAGAAGGTAGCAGAACACATGTGAGACGAAAGCAGGTCTGAGAAAGGGAGGCAAAGAGCTAGGGAGAGCGACAGAGAGACAAATAGGAACAAAGTATCATGATGTATACATATGAAACGGAAACATCACACCGAAACCTATTATTCATGATGGCAGAAGCCTGTCATTCCAGCCACGCTGGCAGCTGAGGCAGGAGGATGTCAAACAAAAGGCTTTCCTGAGTTCCAGAGTGAGTTCAACACCAGCCTGTGGAACTTAATGAGACCTCGTCTCAAGATTAAAAGTTAAAAGAGGCCTGGGGATATGGCTTGGTGGTAAAGCCCTTGCTGGGAGTGTATGTGGTTCTGAGTTCAATCTCCCAGGAGGCAAAAACTAAATTATGCTAAAGACGTGTAAGTGAGAAGAGTGCGAGCTAGAAAGAAGGCATTGGCAGGCAGACAAGCGAGGGTAATGGGATATGGAGGTGATAGTAATATATTGTATACATGTGAGAAGTTTCCAAAAACAAAACAAAGCAAAAACACTGAAAACCACACAAATATTTAACAGGCATTTGAGTAATTCAATTTCAGCACATCTCATTCTATTCTGGTGACCAAGTCTCACACTTGGTCATAGAGTACGTCTTCCAGTCATCTCATTGCTGCTTCTAGTGCGGGACTCTTACAAAAGGTGATGGACTGTATTTACATCTTCCCTTAGATCCTGCCCGTTGTTACTATAAGATGCATTCTTAGGGGCTGGAGACGTGGCTCAGCAGTTAAGAGCACTTGTTGCTCTTCTGGAGGACCCAACTACTATTCCCATCACCCACATCAGGTAGATCACAACTGCCTGTCATTCCAGTTGTAGGGGATCCAGCACTTTCTTCTAGCCTCCAAGGGTACCTGCACACACACGGATATATTCACACAGATACACATATGAGTGTAAGTTAAAATTAGTTTATTTTAATTTATCCTTAGTGAAAAGAAGGTGAGCTGCATCAAAGGTACACACACTTTCAGTCGCAAATAGAGAATTTTCTACAGGGTCTACATCAACCTGTATTCCTATCAGTGATATAGGACTTGCTCTTTCTCCACACCTTTAAGTGTCCTTGAGCAAATATTTATTTTTCCACTTGTATTTCTTCTATAAATTTCTACTTTGTGTACTTCATTCATCTTTCTCTGTCTGGGCTATTTGTCTTTTTCTCATCAATTTGTATCATTTGTACGGCTGTCCCTTTTTCTTTTTCTTTTATTGAAAACAGTTTTTTTTTTCATACAATGTATTCTGATTACAGTTCCCCTCCCCCCCTACTCCCAGTTCCTCCCCAACTCTCCTCCCATCTGGATCCATATCCTTTCTGTCTCTTGTTAGAAAACAAACAGGCATCTAAAGAATAATAATAAAATAATATAAAACAAAAAATAGGAATAGGACAAAACAAACAGAAGGAAAAGAGATAAAGTAAAAGCTCAAGAAATGCACACAGATGCAGAGACATACACTATTGTACACACAGGAATCCCATAAAAACACAAAACCAGAAGCAATCATACATACGCAAAGGAGCTGTAAGGTTCATTTTGTGTTGGCCATGTACCGCTGGGCATGGAGCCTGTCCTTTAGAACGGTTTGTTTGTATGACTGGACTTTACCAGTCATACGGCTTCAGGAATATTCTCTAAGGACTGTGTTAGCCAATACAGCAGCCACTAGCCATATAGGAGCGATCGCCATCCAACTAACTGAACTTAAATAAAATTTCAAATCCATTTCTTCAGTCACAGCAGCTTCGCTTCAAAGGCCAGGAGATGCCTGTGGCTGGTGAACATGGCAAGCAATTCCCACAGCATGGGAGTTTTTTGCTGTACACCATATCCCCATCCACCATTTATCATTCATCTTCACGTTGCCTTGCAGCACAGCTAACTCGGAATTTTTATATCATTAAGTCTGGTAATCTTCTCTTCGTAATTACTAAATATATCTTCCCTCATTAAGTAAGCCAACCTTATCCCAAGATTATTACTTTGAAGGTTACAGTATTTTAGATTACATTTATTTATTTATTGCTGGGAGCAGGGCAGGCACTCACGTGCCACGGTGCCTGTGTGAAGGTCAGAGGACAAACTGTGGGAGTCGTTGCTCTCCTTCCATCATGTGAGACCAGGGAATAGAATTCAATCATCAAGTTTGGTGGCCGATGACTTTGAATGCTGAACTGTTTTGCCAGTTTCTAAGCTTCGATTTTTATTGCTAAGATTTTACACCACCCTATTCATTTAGAGTTTTTAAATCTTTTTTCTTTTTCCATTTTCACGCTTGTGCTGTGCATGTTTGTGCATTCATGTTTGAGTGTATGTGGACACATGGGGGTGCACATAGATGTGTGTACGTATGGAGGCTCAATGTGGATGTCAGAGACCATCTCCCATTACTCTTCCACCTTATTCAATGAAGCAGACCCCAGTCAAATCCAGAGTGCCCCCAGAGCTTGATTGGGGATTCCCTGTCTTCTGAGACTTGAAGTACAGGCAGGCAGCCACACCTACTCAACATTTAGGTGAATGCTGCAGATCTGAAATCTGGTCCTCACGTTTATGCACCCAGCAGTTGACTGCAGAGCTCTCGACCCAGCCCTTAGAGCTTTAATCTACAAGGCGTTTATACTTCTACATGTCAAGCCTGCTCATCTGGTTTTATTTCTACATCCTTCACGTTGTTGTTACTGTTCAGCTATGCACTGTCTGTGCAACAATGCTTTTATTAGTGAGCCATGCTCTCTTCCCAGGCTAACACAACTCTGTCTTTACCCTCGGTCGGGTGAGTGCTCAGTTGCACTTTCAGGGCCAATGTTCCCTCTCTGATCACAAACTCCAGACTTTGTACGGTAAGAAAGTAACATACGAGGACAAGGACAGAGACAAACAGACAAGGCTGTGATAGTGAGGTGCCTTTTGAGAGCATTCGGCTTTCACAGTACCCCATCAATTCCCTGCAGATCCCGGGTGTGGTTCTGTCACCCCAGGTCACCTGTGCTCAGCTGCAGCGACCCTAAGATGACCTGCTGGCCCACCTGGAGTCCTGCTTCCCATTTCTTCATCACCATCACCTTCAAAGGCTTCCAGGCTCGTCCCCAGCTACAACCTGGGCATGTGCCCAGACCGCACCCTGGACTCAGCCTCTGCCCATGCAGCTAGCCTGGACTCAGTTTGTTGGACATCAGGGAGGAAACCACATCAGACTCCAATGGAAGGCCTTGTGAGCAGCAGAGGAAAGGCTGGCTGAATTATTTCTGGAACCCAGAACAAAAAGAAAATGACAGTCGGGCAATGGTGGCGCAAGCCTTTAATCCCAGCACTCGGGAGGCAGAGGCAGGCGGATCTCTGTGAGTTCGAGGCCATCCTGGTCTACAAAGCGATTTCCAGGAAAGGTGCAAAGCTACACAGAG
>CABHPP010146840.1:0-26974 GCA_902168425.1 Peromyscus attwateri | reverse complement strand
CATGCACGTGAGTGCCACGGAGCACAAATGGAGTTCAGGGGACAACTTTTGGGGGTCACTTCTCCTTCCACCATGTCAGTCCCAGTGATTTGAACCTAGGTGGTTATGTATGGCATCTTTACCTGCTACCAAACGTATCTGACACTCTTTCTTTCCAAATGCAGATAGATAGCAATAGGCTCTTTTGGGCTGGACTGCAGAGCAGAACCACACAAGCAATGTGAGCTTCCGTGACACTGTTTCAAGACACATCTACAGGCCTACTTTATGTGCACAAACATCAATAAGGACAACTCTTTTTTTTTGTTTTGTTTTGTTTTGTTTTTCGAGACAGGGTTTCTCTGTGTAGCTTTGCGCCTTTCCTGGAACTCGCTTTGTAGACCAGGCTGGCCTCAAACTCACAGAGATCCGCCTGGCTCTGCCTCCCGAGTGCCAGGATTAAAGGCGTGCGCCACCACCGCCCGGCTCCAACTATTTTAAAGAACATATTCCTACAACAGGCGTGGTGGCTCAGGCCCATAATCCTAGCACCAGGAAGGCTGAGACAGAAGGATTACTGTGAGTTTGAGGGCAACCTGGGCTACATGATCAGTTCCAGGCCAACCTGGGCTATGGAATGAGATCTTGTCTCTAAGTAAATAAACAAACACATACCAATCTCATCCCATCTCATGACAGTGGGGTGGTGACAGGGGACACTGTCAGAAGTTTCTGCTTGTATCAAAAGAACACACGCACACACACACACACACACACACACACACACACACACACACACACGCCTCACCCTGAGAGTTAAAGACAGCTAGCACCACTCACATGTAGCAACGTCAGTTCCGCTTTCTAAGAATGGTGTGAAGAGTGGGTGGGTATGCTGTTGGTCAGTGGGGCCCTGCTTGTTCCAGAGGCCTGTGTGGTGGACTTGAAGGAAAAAGCACAGCCCGGGGAGGCTATCAGAAAGCTACATGGAGTTCCAGACATTCCAGCGGAGCTTCCATCTTCCCATCTTCTGTGAGGCCACGTTGGTGCCTCGCATTCCCGAAACATCTATTAGATGAAATTGGCTTCTCTCAAAGGGCCTTGGAGGGCAGGGCAGGGCAGATGAAAGGATACAAACACCACAGACTTGTATTGTCAGCAAAGGAAAAGGGGCACACACATGTGCCAGCTTATAAATTACTGTTTTCATTAAAAAGAGCTCAGAAATCAGGTTCCACTCATCATTGTTAAGACCTAAATTTTTTTAGCCATATGATTTCATTATATGAATTACAGAACAGTAATAGAATAATATTGCTCTTCAGCCAGCTCACTGAAATTTAAGACATTCAAGACCCAATAATGCACTAAGTTCTTTAATTCAAGTTATGCAAATAATATACATTTTTTTTATTCGGCTTCTCACCAGGTTGTACATGCATTATAAACACAACAAAAGGCCTCTTTCTTGTACAATATTTTACTCAAAAGCTGGTGAAAAATAGAAGCCAAAATATTGTGAATTACATTCTCATAATGGCTTGGCTTTGTGCTAATGCCGGATATATTCTGAGTGCTAAAGAGAAGCTGGGGCTGGGAAGAGGGGAGCGTTTGATGCCCTGGTGCCCATTGGTACCCACGAAGGTTGCCATTCTTCCCAAGTGTTCTCAGTGTCTAAATCAGATTATTATCTCCATTTTCTTTAGAGTGGTACTAGCAGGTCCAGCTTTGCTACATTCGGGAAATCAGCAGGGGACTGGTCATCTCCAAAAGGCCAAACTGAAAGGAAGGGGTAGAACTTACCTTAAATTACCATGGCTGTCCAGACTCAGAGCGGGGGAGAATCTTTTTATTTTTTTACTCAAGGGCTCTTACCATGGCTGTCCAGACTCAGAACGGGGGAGAATCTTTTTAATTTTTTTTACACAAGGGCTCGTGATCATTTCAGTCTGGATGATTTCACAAGAACCTGTACATGTATTTAGCAGAGTTGTAAAATCTATCTCATAGATCTAAAACACACACACACACACACACACACACACACACACACGAAACCACCACATACTAATTCTATTTAGCCATTAAAAGAAAAAAAAAGTTAAAATTTAGAAAATTAGAAATACTGGGTTCTCCCTTATGGTAAAAAAAAAAAAAAATGTATTCATAGACTTCATCCCAAAATTTATATGCTAAATAGCAAGACAACTGTGTGTAAACTTGGCATATTTTCCAGTGATGCTCAACATAGGCAGTTGGTAAACAGTTCAAATGAGTAAATTCAACTTGGAATATTATTTATTTCAATGAGCAGGCATGCTGTGTCTCTGAAATATACAGACGAGTTCCTCTATAGACTCACCCTCCAAAAACATTATTTTACTAAGCGGGGTTTACCTGTGTATGCTAGGCAAATGGAAAACAAAAATTGGTAAAGAAATTTAGCGCCTTTAGCCTCCTGAGGTAACATGAGCTCTGTGGGAACGAAGAGCATTCCTTTCCTTTAAATCTGAGCTCAGTGGCTTTGAGAGCTCTAAGGTCCTCCACAGAACTCTACCACCTCCCCCCAAAAAGGACAAAAACAAAAATAAAACAACCCACCTCAACTGATTTCTGTAATCTCTCCAGCATTTCTCACAGAAATTCTCACCTTTAATTCCTTCTTGGTAGAGTGAGTACCCGGTCTGGAGTATTGAGCAAGTCACTCTCGGCCTCTTGTTCAAGTCAACAAGTGTCAGCTGTACTTCTTAAAACATGTAACTCTTTGTACGTGTCCCAGTGAGCTATGGAGGACTGAAGGAGAGTATGTGTTGAGACAGGGTGCCATGGGGTTGGACTCCCCATGTCTTCACCTGGTACACAGATGGGTCCTTTCTTAACAAACTGTAGGCACAGGACCACATTTACCTTCGCAAACATAAACAGAAAGGGGGATGTGTATATGTATACACACACACTCACGAACATACTCACATACACATCTAGGGAGAGACTCTGAGGTCATGATTACTTAACTGCATTTTACACCTGGTTAAGACAAGGTATACAGCTGTGAGATAAAAGGGGTGACTGAAAAGAGAAGCGTGTAGAAGAAGGGCTGGAAGGCGGGAGGCAGAGCCTGACACACTGGGACGGCGTGAAAGGCAGAATCCACTTGTGGTAGAATTGATTTCTTGCCAGCATTTGAAATAGAAGAAGGTGACTCTGGAAGGCACCGTCATTCTCCGGTGCTGACTGCACCCCCACCCCCAACACAGCCACTGGAAACAGCCAACATTTTTGGTGCGGTTAGACTTCCAGGAGCCACGCACACACCAGCTGGGAAAAGTTCCCCAAGTTTTCTCTTTTGAATCTGAGTGGAATATGAAAGAAATAAAATATCCTGACAAGTTTGAGCATTGTCTTGTGACTTGCACACACACACACACACACACACACACACACACACACACGCACAAACACACACACACACACACAGCCTCAGCCTGTGAAGTATCACTGCTCTGTTTTAGTCTAATGCTACTTCTATCTTTTATCCTTTTTAATTAGAAGGCAAATTCTCAGACCGCCAGGCCTAATCCCCACACAGTGGAACAAAGCCCAGCGAAGCCTTTGAACACTGTTCAGCCGGGCAGCACAAGCCCCAGTAACTGTTGGCAGCGGGGCAGGACTCTGACCCTCATCCCAGCCATTCTCCTGCAGCCCATGATGCTCCCTGCCCTTCGGAACCCTATCTGTTGTTCTTCTGTTTAGACTAAAAAGACAAAAGCAGAGACAATGTGGGAAACGTAGAGGATTGGCTAGGTAGGATGCGGGGGGCTGGTGACGGATCGGGCCCAGTAAATGGGGTTTCACGGGAATGGACGCAGTGGGGAGAATTGGATCACCAGATTAGGTCTTTGGGTTCAAGAAATTTCTTCATCCCTCACTAAATCTTTTCACGGACAATACAGCTTTTTAAACAATTGTTGCATTTCCAATTACTCCAGGAGTGTTCAAACAAATGTCCCCAAGCCCTCCATGAAAAGTTTGCTCATATTTTAAACTCGCCAGATGAAAATCAATAAAACAAATACCACCCTCCTGAACCAGTGGCACACACTCACATCTCCCAAGTATTTGCACTTGTAATAATATTTGAGTCAAGAGCATAATTTGAGCTCATTCAAGCAAAACATGCAACTAGACAGAAACGTGAATTTTCAAAGCTAATGGGAACAATCATGAATCAAAAAGCCAAATTCCAAGTATGCAGATATGAAGCCCAATTGTTTGAGTTTCCTACTTTGGCTAACTGTGAATTAGCAAACAGTGAAATGGCAGATGCTTCTCCCACACCGAAAATTCTTCCAAATTGGTCGTAGACTTAGCTGTGCATAGCGGGGCCTTAACCGCCAATGCCAGGACTTTGAAGGCTGTAATGGGTATTCTAAAGAACATAGGTGTTTTCTGGCGTTTGAGATCTCTGGGATAGAGATCATCAGGGGCAGGATGGAGGAGAAAGTACAAATGTTTTATTGAGGCAATTTTTATAAGTCTGGGATTCTTGAACACAGCGTGTTCATAAAGCCTTTTCTCATTTTGTCCTTGTCCCATGCCTGCAGAAGCACCAGCCATGGAGCCCAGCACCACACCCGACGTTCAGGGTTGTCTCTGTAACCAGATACAAAGTGCTGCCGGTCTGTGTTAGGGTGATGACAAGCTCAATTTATATCATAGATGAGGATTCAGTCTGGGGCTTCGGGGAGTCGTGACTAATAGATATCCATTCATCACGTAATGTTAAAGCCAAAGTTAGAACTGAGCCACACTCAAGAAAAAAACTGCTGCTTTTCAGGGGTTTTGCCAAGGACCATTATCCTGGGCTCTGTATTTAGGTAACCCAGTTTTGAAAAATCTGAAGCATTAAGAGTTTTATGTTAGTTTTGGGGACACTCACTGGACGAACGTGTGTCTATCTTGTAAAAGAGACAGGCTATATCGTTGTGGTCCACTTCTCTGTCTGTTAAACCCTGGATCTTCTTCAGCTTCCTCTCCCTCTATGCTGCATGAGCACAGCCTCTCTCCAGGTGGGAGGTAGAAAGACAGGTGAAATGCACGAAGACAATCGGATTCCGCTACAGACGATATATATATACTGTTCAGAACAAAGCGGTCCTATTCAGAGGCAACCCCCTCTGAGCCTGCTATTTTTCTGTCAGTTTCTACCTTCGGTCTCTTCAGCAACAAACATGCAAAACATAGCTAGTCACATCCATGTTTTTAAAACACACCTCATGTTCATTCCTTTTGCTTTGTTTTAAATGAAAACTATCTGAAAAATTAAGGATATTCCATTTTCTTTTCAGCGCTCCCAAGAGGTAATCAGAATTTGCAAGTTAAAAGCACCTTAAAAATCTTTAAAGACTTTTTGTAAAGACAGAAGCCATTTAAAAAAAAATGGTGAAATATTTATGTGAATTTCACTGTCTAATGCTTGAATGGAAATGATCAATAAATATTTGCATAAAAAGAGCAAATTCATTATGTGTGTGTGTGTGTGTGTGTGTGTGTGTGTGTGTGTGTGTGTGTTAGTAATAATTGCAAGTCTTTCCCCAGGGGAAGGTATTTCTTACCATCCTGCCTGCTCCTGCCCTCTTCTGACAATATACACTGCAGTGAAATTTAATGCTACACTTCCCTCCAAAGTTTTTAAACACCCAGCGACAGTCCTGGGTGTGCAGAGAACCACAGGAGACACACTTCCAAGGAGCCAGACCCAACACCCATTCCCCCCGGGAGTGACTGCTGTGTTAGTTTCTGCCCTGGCTCACTTCGTCTCCCTACTTTAACTAAGTTTGTAAACGATTTTACTAGAATGGAACAGATAGACTTCTACGTCACAGGAATCCAAAGCTTTTGAAGACGGCCCCTCTAATTTTAATTTAGAGAAACGAAGACTTGCACATACAGTGACCAGACAGACTACTTTGTTATTAAATACGGTTAAATATACTCGATAATACTTATCAAGATGTAAAAAATTAAAATAAAGCGTACGTTTTGATCCCCTCTTTCTCGGTGTTCACATAACTTAGGTGTCCGTGGTAGAGCTGAGTGGGGAGGGTTGCTGAGGCTAAATTATTTTTCGTGATTAGCTTTTGTTGTTACCCCGTTTCTTCCCCGGAATTAAGCTTCCTTGACTCAGGGTTAGACCTTGGTGTCTGAAGCTTATGATGTAAATGACCACAATACTAAGCTCAACCAAAACAAATACTTAAAAAAAAAAAAAAAGAATGCCAGCCCTTAATTCTGCATTCTGATCCATCAGTGACTGTATAACTATATCATTAGCGATGTGCTCTAACTGGGGACGTTCCTACCCTAGAGCTCACGCAAAGGATCAAAGAAAACATTCTCTTCTGTCTGCTACACTTAGTCGCCCTGCCTCCTAACACTGGGATAAAAGGAACTTGCTAAACTGTTGCCATTTTGCAACATCTGCTATAATTCCCCTAAATCCAGATTTGTCTGACACAGAGAGAGAGCCCTGTTCTTACATCACTGCCATGTGACAGTCTAACGCCAGGCACATCAAGCTTGAGGACTGCAGCTCCGGGCTATGATAATATGAAGAAAACCTTTTTGCCTAGGGCAAAACACTTGTAACAAAGTATTATTCATCTGGCTAATTTAAATCTTCTCTCAAAAAGGTACCCAGAAACATATGCAGTATGCCTTTGTGAAAGGCCGGAGCGGCTCATAGGCAAATGACCTGAACCGAGTGTACAAAACCTAATGTCCTGATTAATTACTGCTAAGCGGTTCTGATACATAGCAAAGAGAATGCTGGGACTAATCCTTAACCCTGTCCTACATTCTCAAAATAGCCCCAACTGCTGACAGTTACAAAAACAAACCTCTCCATGGTTAAATTAAAAAAAAAAAAAAAAGAAGAAGAAGAAGAAGAGAGGAAGGAAGGAAGAAAGGAAGGAAGGAAGGAAGAAAAAGAAAAATGTGTACATTATCTCTCAGTGCCCTTACAAAAGAAGGTGAGGTACATAGCAGCATCGAATTAGTGAATTCCCAGGGCAGGCAGCTTCTTGAGAGTCTGGAACAGGCTCAGAGAAAATGATCTAAGAGGAAAACACCAATAGCATACACAAAACTTAGAAATGTTTGGGCTGTGATTTTATTTTCAGGGTTGCAAGATGGAGGTTTTTTTCTGAAGATTATTTAGAATTTAGGCAGCTTGGCAGGAGGTGGTGGCACACCCAGCCCCAATGCATCTGTGACAGAGACAGGAAGATCTGGAGGTCAAAGCCATCCCCAGCAACACAGCCTGAACAACATGAAGCCGTGGCATTAAAAAAAAAAATAAATCCCACATTCTTCATCTAAGTTTTGAAGGATAGCTCTCTGTGGATGCATAAGTGTTCACTCGTCACAGTAATCCACACAGTGTTTTGACTGCATAGGAGACCACTTTCCTGCTTGTCCATAACAAACAGCAGCCTGGCAGCCTGGGAAAAAGCAATTGCTGGTTCAGCTGCACAGCCTGAATTTTGATAATCTGTGGTGTTTTTTTATTCCTAAATCAAGATTTTATTATTTTAAATTATGTGTGTGTGTGTGTGTGTGTGTGTGTGTGTGTGTGTGTGTTTGGGGTGTGTGTGTGCATGTGGGCACCTGAGTACAGGTGCTTGTGGAGTCTGGAGGTGAGTTACAGGTGGTTGTGACCTGCCAGTGTTTGCCCAGGATGCTGAAGGCCAAACTCTGCAAGAACAACCTGAGCCCTTAACCTCTGAGCCCTCTCTCCTGTCCCTCTGGGTGGCTTTGCTTTTCTTTTTCTCCTTCCCTTCTTGCTTTCTTTCACTTCCTCTCATTCTTCTTTTTCTTTTTCCCTCTTTTTAAACACAGGGTTTCATGTACCCCAGGCTGTTCTCAAATTTGCCATGTAGCTTAGGGTAACTTTGAACTTCTGATCTTCCTGCCTCCACCACTCAAGTGCTGGGATCACCGTCATATGTCCCCTTATCCAGTTTACGCATTGCTAAGGTTCAAACCGGGCTTCATGAATGCTAGGCAAGCACTCTACATCCCTAGCCCTTTGATTTTCTTTCCCACCCACTCCCAAGTTTTTCGAGACAGGATTTCTCTGTGTAGCCCTGGCTGTCCTGGAGCTTGCTCACTCTGTAGACCAGGCTGGCCTCGATCTCAGAGATCCACCTGCCTCTGCCTCCAGAGTGCTAGGATTAAAGGCGTGCGCCGTCACTCCTTGGCTCTTTGTTTTCCTTTGTACAGTCCATTCTCCTCTCCTTCCCTGCCCATTCTCCTTGGCCCTGCTTGTGTCTGTTGACCCTCAGGGCACAGTCTTCTTCACTTTTCCTCACTCCTACACCAACTTTCTGAATTAGGGTGCTTCCCCTTCTGAACAGTGGGGCCTGTAACTAGGAAGCAATTCACCTTGGTTTACAAGATCTCTAGAATTCTGAGCACCATCTGGGCCTGCTCATACCCACCTTAGATGGAGATCATGTTTCCCTGAAGCCTGTTTTTCTTACTCTATTCAGACACACAGTGGAGAAATAATTGCTATTTCCTGTGTTGGGACATCCAATAGGATAGTCCTTTAGACACAAAACACTCCTTTATGCCGGGTGAGGGTGGCGCACGCCTTTTATCCTGGTACTTAGGAGGCAGAGGCAGGGAGATCTCTGAGTTCAACCAGCCTGGTCTACAGAGTGAGTTCCAGGACAGCCAGGGCTACGCAGAGAAATCCTGTCTTGAAAAACTAAAAAAGAAAAAACAGAAGAAGAAAGAAAGAAAAAAGAAAATGGTTAACAAGTATGAGGATTGTTGCCCTTGCTTGGATTTGAACTTCAGGTCACTGAAGTCCGTTTTCTCTCTCTCTCTCTCCTTTTTTTTTTCCTCTCTCTCTCTTTCGAGACAGGGTTTCAGGGTTTCTTTGTGTCAGTTCTGGCTGTCCTGGAGCCAGCAGAGGGCCTCAGTTTGGGTTTAGAGCTCCACCCTGGTTCTCTCTCCTATAGGAGGGACTGATTGCTCTGGACCTGTTTCCTCGGCTGTGAAACAGGCAATGAAGGCCCGGTTCACTGGCTTCTCGGAGAAGAAATGGCTGTAAACAACCTCTTCACCACAGCCATCCCATCGGTCCCCTGCAGTCACCCGTTCATCTCACAGGACAGGGAGGAATTGTTCTGGAAAGCTGAAACCTTTGTCAACATCATGACCACGGAGGAAGTGTTACAAAAGCTAGGTCTACCACAATCAGGAATTATCGCCTCCCTCAAAGGAACTCGTTACTAAGCTGCAAGGTCCTTGATCTTGTGGGGGTGAAATAGCTACACTCCTGTTAGGTCCTGTCTTTAGACATTCAGGAAAGCTGAAGTGGTAGTGGGAGGGGGGGACTTCCCATTTCACAACCCCTACTTTGTGAGAGGCATTTTCTCCCTTTCTCTCTCTCTCTCTCTCTCTCTCTCTCTCTCTCTCTCTCTCTCTTCCCTTCCCTCCCTCCTTCCTTCCTTTTCTTTTTTGAGGCGGTGTCTCTCTACATAGCCCTGGCTGGTCTGGAACTCACTGTGCACACCAGGCTGACTTCACACTTGCAGAGATCCGCCTGCCTCTGCCTCCCGAGTGCTGGGATTAAAGTATGTACTACTATACCTAGCTGGTAGGTGGTTTTTATTAAGTTACTCTTAGGGCTGAAGATGTACCCAATTGGTAGACCAATCGGAATTGGTAATATACGGAAGCACTGGCTTCGAACTAGGTGTGTCAGTTCATGCCGGGGGAGGTAGAGGGTCAGAAGTTCAAGATCCTCCTTTGCTTCATGGCAAGTTCCAGGCTAGCCTATACGACATTAGACCCCCACATTAAAAAAAAAAAAAAAAAAAAAGCCACCTCATTACTTAACCTAACAATCCTTGAAATCATTTCCCAGAGCAGAATCCAGTGGAATTCACCGAGGGCGCAGACTTTGAAGGACAATGGCAGACCAGGCCTGTGCCAGGTCTGGGAAGCCAGCTCTCTGCCTCCAGATCAGGCTTGTTCCATTCTGATTAACAGCCCTTATTCACTGCCCATCTGCTGGGGGGGGGGGGGGGGGGGAAGGGCAGGTGGCCAGACATCCGAGACGGAACCTAGGGCTTTCTCGGCAGCATGTGCTGAGCATAACCTAGAACTTCCTCTCTTGTCTCAGCAAGACCAACTTCTCCAGAGTGAAGTCTATGGAGGAACCAATCCTAAGTGAAAAACAGAAACCATGAAGCTAGGCGTGGTAGTGCATATCTTTAATCTTAGCACTCAGGAGGTAGAGGCAGGTGGATCTCTATGTTCAAGGCCAGCCTGATCTGCATATCTACACTAGGGCTATGGAGTGAGACCCTTTCTCAAACAAAACAAACAAACAAACAAACAAACAAACAAACAAACAAAACCAGAAACAAGGTCGATGAACTGAAAAGCCGCGTGGGAGTAGGGCCAGGGAGCTTTCGTGAAATGACAGATGAGAGATGCTCATTAGGTAAGAGTGCTTCCTGCACACACGTGGGGAACAGAGTTCAAGTCTCCGCCCCTCACCTAAAAACCCAGGCGTGGCTCTATGTGTGCTAGTGACCCCAAGTGCTGAGGGGGGTCGAGATGCAAGGATCACCAGGGCTTTCGGGCTGCTAGCCCAGCTGCAGATTGTGTGAGAGACCCCTTCTCAGGGGAAGAAGGCAGGGACTGGAAGAGCTGCACACCTTCTTCTCTGTGCCACTCCCCACACATGCAGGAACACTGCACTTCTGTGTGTGGACATATACCCACATGCACAGAGACAAATGGTAGTGATTCAGATGAAACTCCAAATTACTTCCAGGAGGAATCAGAACCCAATTCTGCACATTTTACACCATTTTAAATGTACTTATTAATTTATTATTTTTATTTGTGTTTATATATATGTGCCTGCCTGAAGTTACGTGCATGCATGCATGCATGCATGCAGGTGTCTGAGGAGACCAAGGCCATCAGATGGCCTAGAATTGGAGTTACAGGCAGTTGTGAGCCGCCACGTGGGTGTTAGGAACTGAACCTAGGTCCTCTGCTAGACCGGTAAAGCACTCTTAACTGTTGAGCCATCTCTCCAGGCACAAATAATGCATGTATTTTTAATTATATGCAAGGTAGAAGCTTTTCAAAAGCAGATTAGCGCCTAGGTGTGCTGATACACTCCCCAGTCCCAGCACTTGTAGACTGAGGAAGGAGGATTGCAAGTCTGAGTCCAGCCTTGGCTCATAGCAAGACCCTGTCTCAAGGTCTGTGGGAGGAGAAAGCAGAAAGTTGATACTGGTGGAGCCTCTGACCCACTGAATCTCACGGTTTTTTTTTTTTTTTTTTTTTTCCTGTTTGCCCTACAATCCAGGGGCTATGGCTTACTCATTTACTAGGGACTAGGAACATTAAACAAAATGAATTCAAAGAATTCACAAATTAGGCTGGAAAGATGGCTCAGTGTTTAAGGAGCACTGGCTGCTCTTGCAGAGGACCCGGGTTCGATTTCTAGTACCCACGTGGCAACTCACAACCAACTGTAACTGCAACTTCAGGGGATAGGATTCTCTCTTCTGACCTCCAGAGGCATCCGCCATATACATGGTGTACATACATACATACAGGCAAAGCATTCATACACATAAAATAATAAATCTTAAACAAAATATTTCACAAGTTCACTCTATGCCCTTCCATCTTAAAATTCTTGATCAAGTCTTATGCCCTTCCATCTTAAAATTCTTAATCAAGTCTTATGACTAAACTTGCCCTTTGACTCTTCCAACAGAACTCCAGCTAAGGACGCCCCATGGTCTGTCTGGACTTCTAGGAACCGTCAATGAAACCCTTAGAACTTAAGGTGTTTTTGAAGCTGGGCTGCACACTCCTTAGCACTGAGTCCAGTCTGAAGATGGAGATCTCTCTGATGGGGACAAAACCAAGCAAGTGAAACAGGAACTCACTATGGTTAGGCAACCAACCTTTCCATCCCTACCATTCATAAAAAAGACAGAGGCTGGGAGTGGGAGTATCACTCGGTGGTAGGGCACTTGCAAGGCTCCAGGTTCATCTTCAAAACTGTCCCCCACCCTCACCAGACTCCTCCACATCCCCCTGTGGAGGAAGAGGGAGAAAAAGACAGGAGTTGATAGTGATCTCACGTTGTGGCTAGATTCTGACTCTCTTAAAACCCAATTTCCTATTCCAGCTTGAATTTGGAAGGTGATAGACTGTAGGCAGGGTTTGATGGATTTAGGTAGATGCTGAAGGCAAAGCTAGAACCAAGGGTCACATTTTTCTTACCCTGGAAAAGTGGAGGAAGAGAGTCAGACAGACAAGCTGATTTTCTGTTAGGGGTAGCCAGAGAATGGAAGCAGGTAGTTAGGTAAGGGGATAGAGCAGGCTTGCTCATACAGCTTCTACCAGCCAGGGTGAAAAACTGCAGTCAAAGTCAGGAGTTGGGGTTCACATGGCTGGAGGACCGTGGCCTCCCAGAAGCTAGGCTGTTTTGTGCCTTATATTAGCTTGTCCAGTAGCTGCTAGAGATTAGTTAGACGAGTGAAGAACGCTCACATTTGGCGGTCACCACCTATTCTATAGGAAGTCTGAACTTCAGCAGGTTAATCATCCCCTCTCCCCCCTGCTTCCCCCAGGCAGGAAAGTCATTCGGCAAGGTCCAGTCTGCTTTTGTGATTTAGAGTGCCCTGTTGGGTACAGTGGTGCGAGAACAGGTCTGTGGTTGGTTCCTTGAGTCACATGCATCCTTCCCTCCCTCCTTCCTTCCTTCCTTCCTTCCTTCCTTCCTGCCTGCCTGCCCTCCCTCCCTCCCTCCCTCCCTCCTTCCTTCCTTCCTTCCTTCCTTCTGTGTACTGGGGATTGAACCCAGGGTGTCCTATCAGAATGTGATACCATCACTCCCATCCCCCACCCCCCTCTCACCTCTCCCCACTCCCTCTCACCTCCCCCCACCCCCTCTCGCCCGCTGCCTTTTTTTTTCCCCTTGGAGATAGAATCTCACAAAATTGCTGAAACTGGACTTGAGTTCATTCTGTAGCCTAGGTGGCCCTTGAACCTGCAATCCTCCTGTCTCATGCTCCAGAGTAGCAGAGACTACAAACCTGTACCATCAGACTCAGTTTGCACACATAGTTTAGCCAGCAGGGTGTGGTGGCTCAGGCATTTGGGAGGCAGAGGCAGGTGGATCCCTGTGAGTTCAAGGCCAGCCTGGTTTACATAGAGAGTCCAGGACATTCAGGGCTATGTAAGAGACCTTGTCTTAAACAAACAAACAAACAAACAAACGCCAACAACAACAAAATGCTTTGACCAGGCATGAGGATATACCTCACTGAGGTCATTTATCTAGTCTGTGGAAGGCCCTGGGTTTGACCCCTAGTACTACTAATGTGATTATAATGCTGAAATGGAGTGTATCTGTCTGGACTGGGCTCCTGCAGCTATAAGCAAATACTGTATTCCTTTGTTTTGTTAAATTTTAACAAGTTGTTTTGAACTCTTGAAGTGCAAAGACAAATCATTTCCATTGGCTATAAAATACACGCTTCTTTGGGAGCCACTCAGACCCCGATTCCTGTTTTCAGGAGCTGGCCCAGAGATGGAGGGAAGAGAAGAGGTCATTGTAAAGTCCCGTGCTTCCCTCCACTTACCATCTCACGCTGCTAACAACCTCCCTTGAATCTGTTAACACTTTCTATTTTCCTCTGAAAACTTTCTTGGTGGATGTGAAGAAGAGAGTGGGGGAGGGGGTGATAAAGGCGACTGTCAAATTGATTAAGTGAACGCTCATTAGAGAAAGTAACAAGAGGCAAAATCTGCATATGCATTGCTGCAGTGTGTCTGATCTTGCTAAACTGTAAAAGACAAAAAGGGCTGGAACCTCCCTGGCTAGAAGTACTTGAGGGGGCCTTGGGGGAGGGGAAGTTTCCTAGCAGTAACTGTCTTTCTGTTAGATAGAGTAGCTAGCCAGCTACTGGCCGCTTTGCTTCAGTTCTGACCCACAGCTGTGGTTTCCAGAAACTTGTACCATAGTCATAAAAAAGTTCACCTGGCTGTTCCAGAACACACTGGCCATCTCCTTCACTTCTTTAACAGGGGCTTGATCTTCTCCTTTTCTTTCCATTCCTCACTTAGAAGACCCTTCCATACACCCCTTACCACCGCCCTTCCCCCTCTCCCCTCCCACTCCAAAGCTCTGAGGTCCAGGAGAAGAGAAATAAATACACAGATAGCTTATTGGCCCAAACACACAAAATATCCACGATGCGGGTTCAGATTCTGGATAACCTCATGGATTTTTAGAGCAGATGAAGGTCCTTTTGCATCTCACAAAATTAGACCTACCTAGTCCTAGTTAAGATGAAGTTATTTCTAATTGTTCTTGTTTGACAGCCGAGAGCATGGCCTAAGTATAACCTAATATCATGAGCTCAGTATAACCTTTGTGGTTTCCTTATGTGCATTTTTTAAAAAGTTTTTTCTAGACAGGATTGTCTCTGTGAAACAATCCTGGCTGTCCTGGAACTCACTCTATAGACTAGAACTCACAGTCACAGGGATCCCCCTGCCTCTGCCTCCTGAGTGCCGGGATTAAAGGCGAGTGCCACCACTGCCCAGCTTCTTATGTGCATTGTTAAGGACAGATGTTTTATATTATGTCACTTAGGAAGGTTTAGTAAATGGTCACTGGTGAATTCCTGATTAACTCACAACTTTCCTACTAATACCTTCCATTTACTTCTTCCCGTCATGAGTCCTAATTAGAAAATTCCTTACTGAAAAGCTGTTAGCCTGGCATGGTGGTACATATCTTTAATCCCAGCACTCACACACCTTTAATCCCAGCACTCTGGTGGCAGAGGCAGGCGGGGATGGGGTGGGGTGGGTGGGGAGGTGGAGGGGGTGGGGGTGGGGTGGTCTCTGTGAGTTCTAGGCCAGCCTGACCTATATTTTGAGTTCTAGGACAGCCAGGACTACATAGAGACCTTGTTTCAAAAAGAAAGTGTGGGGGGGGCGGGGGGGGGGGGGGGAGAATGATTGATTTTGACTGACCTACAGACCAAGGATACTTCAGACCTTAGAGTCAAAAGATGAGGTTGATCGTGACATCAAATGGGCCGCCCTTGGCACAAACTCTTAATTTTAAAAGTAGAAGAAAATAAAACCCCTCCACATTGACTTTTTCTTTTAGGTTTAGGCAGAAGATGGCATGCATACTTAGACATGGCCCAAACTGTCTTGAGGAAGTGGAAGGAAGCAAACATCAATACTCTTGTTGTCTGGGGATGTCCTCTGAAAAAAATGCCTACAGACTGCCACAAGGCACTTTGCACACTCCGGACTGCCTGGGCTGCTTTGTACTGTAATCACCCCAGACATCTGATAATTACAAAGGTAAGATGTAAAGCTCCGGTCTTGCTCTGTATATTTAGACTCCCACTAGTACATTTCTCTCCTCCTTTTGTTAAGCACAAACATTTCCAGCCACCTGAACTCTAAAGAGCAACGTGATGGCTACATTCCTGCACTGGCGATGACATTCATTAATCTAGTTCTAGTGAGAAGTATGGCATCCTGTGCCTCCCCAAATCACACATTTTAATTCTGGGACACACCTCCAAAGCACATAGACATTATTTAATTAAAAAGAGGGTGCACGTTCGTAAGAAAGGATACCGCTTTGTTATTTATATATAATTTAATTTTGTTAAAAGAAAATGAACAGAGACTGGTAAGTTCCATAATTGCCCTCCACAGCAAAGAAGTAAGTGTCGAGGAGAAGAAAAGAACAGTAAGACACATGTTAGTAAAATGCTTCTTAATATGACACAAGCTGAAGAAAATGCTACTTTGCGTTGGTCCTCAACGAGGCTAACTGTTAGCCATTGAGTAAAAAGTGCACTTTTAAAACTAATTCCTTGGTCAGAAGACAGAGTCACGTCTAGAAGCTCCTCATTAATATGCTATAATGGTCAAATAGGAGATTAATAGCAAAGTCACTGGCTAAAGCAACCAGGAACCTGTTGATTAACAATAAGGCTCCAAAAATAAGATACCAGATTGCAAAGCAAAATCAGGACCCGGGGCAACAAGTGCTTCTGTAATTTATGCTTTCTTTATATGAGGGCATAAAGCTCCTTTATAAACGTGTTTTCCAGGCCCTGCTGTGAACTGTAGGTGTGAGCTTTTCAGCTGATTTATTAATTTTAGTTTCAATCAACGCGTCACCTGCAGACACAAAAATGTAGGCCTCACCACAGAAAAGACAATTTAAGAAAGAAAAAGAAAGAAAAAAGAAAAGAAAAGGGGGGGGGGAACCCACAGGGCTTTAATTCAGGAAACTTTGCCAGGAATTTTTTTTTTTTTAAGTTGAACACTGAAATGCCTGTTCCTTGAGATTTAAAACAATTCCCAGCAACGTAATTTCAAAAATTAAAATCAAACATTTTTTTTTGTCATACTTCAAAAGTCAGTTTGGGACCCAGGGAAGAACACCATGAGCGTGCCTCGAATGTCAGTAGGGATACGTTCCCCCCAAAGAAGCGAATGAACAAGTCCCCTGGGCAAAATGTGCAAAAAATTCTCAATTAGTTGTCTTTATTTAGTAAGCACTATGGGGTCCTCAACTGCACTAAAGAATTATGGCAAGAAAGCTGAGCGTCTCGCTTGCTTATTAGCATTCTCAGAGTGCTGCTGATAGCAGGCTGTTGCCTCCAAGAGCTGTTGGTGGGACCCCTACACTCCCAGGCTTTGTCCTTTTGTCCTTCCAAGCCAGCAGGAAGTACTGCCCCATGTTCAGGGCATTCTGGGATACCTTCATTCCATTCACAGTTTGCATTACCGACTGAGCCCCAAGTCTTTTGTTATTGGCTATGACCATCACGGTTAGGTTTAAGTGGGGGGAATAAAACCAATCTGTATCAGTCCATTCTAAATGAAGGTTTAGGAAGTAGCCCCTTCCAAATGAACATCCTTGTTAGGGATGGAGTGGTCTTACATGGCCGAAGCCCCACAGGAAGTCCAGATCCTGGGTTCTAAAAGGGTTGCTGGCATTCTTTTCATCTCCAGACTCCCTTAGAGAGAAGGGAGCTGAAGTAGCAATGGGTTAATGAACATTCTAGAAGGACTCCTTACCATCTAGTTCTTTTACAGCATTTATTTGACTTCTGCTCTCCCCACCCCACCAAACCCACCTGCCTCTAACCCCCACCCCAGGAGATAGAGAGAGAGAGAGAGAGAGAGAGAGAGAGAGAGAGAGAGAGAGAGAGAGAATGACGGCAGGTCAGACATGTTTTTTCTAAAGAGGGTATTTGCGGCTTCAGGGAAAACACTATCATTGACTAAATTAACAAGTTGTCTTATCAACTGCCATAAGCTTGGCAGTCTAATTAATTTAGTACTGATCAATAGTCCTGAATGAGGCATTGATTTCTGCCTGCCTGACAGGGCTACAGCTGAAATCACTTTCTCCCTCTGCCAGATACACCGATCCACCCAAAGCTTATGCGTTAGCACATTAAGATTTTCTTTCTCTCATTCCATATGGGCGCCTATGTATTTTATGAACCAACTAGAAGCATAAAAATTGGGATAGAAAAAAAAAAAAAAAAAACAAGGACTTCAGGGGAACAGCTTCCAACTAAGCAGGGCAAACAGTCCTCTCCCGGCTCTGCTTTTGTGGGCAATGTCCTTTGAGTGAGATAAAACGGTGAAAGGAAAAGGAAGAAAGTGAAGTGGCCGCCTTAAGACAGAGGAATGCTTTAACTGCAGAAAGAGGCCGGGAGGGCTTGGCTTCTCCAAAGAGTTAACACCCTTCTGACACTAATTTTTGGAAATGCTGATGATATTGTATTGAAAGTATTCTGACCTGGAGAAAGAAAAGCGGTCCTGCTACCTGACCAATGGCAGAGGCAGGGGGTTAGCCCCTCATCAGGAGAGCACCAGAAAGACCCACCACTGTTGGGGTTGGTAATCTAGGAGTGGGGGTAGCGAGGGAGGACGTCCCATGCCCCTCCTCCACACGCAGTGACCATAGTATTGGGATGTATTGGGGTGAAAAGAGTTTAAGTTTTTGATGTTTTCATTTCTGTCTTGACTGATAAGATATTGAGTCTCTTAAAACATTTAAAGGGCTGAGTTTGTATTGTTTTCCCGTGCTCCGATCACACTTCCTTGTGGGTTTTTCTTTTTTTTTTCAGGGCCCCTCCCTGTTTGGGTGGCTGTTCCTGTTCATTGTGTAAGCCTTCCCACCTGCCAAGACTCAGCTGAGAATCCTACGATTTCCCCCTTATGCCTGGCCACTGACAATTTTCCCTACCAGTGCTTAAATAATACTTGAAGTAAGTAGTGTGGGGCCTTTAAAATATCTTGAAGATGATGCCCGAGGTTTCAAATTCGTGAAGATGGTGACTAAGGGGCCTGTCTATTTCAGAGTGGTTTTTTAAGTTCAGGGCACGTTTCCCCCCACCCCATACACACACAAACGAAGAGAGGAGAATTGAAAGCGTGTTCCCTCTGTTGCAGGGTTGAAGACCATCCAAGATAGCCCAAACAACAATACATTCATCTTCCTTTTGTGCATTCATTTAATGTCATTTAGCTTATTAAAATGTGAAACATATTTGTATATTTTAAGGGTCCCACCCTGAATCTCTTTGGGGTCTCCATGAGTTTCAGTCGCACTTTACAAAAGATCTTTATGGAGGGAAGAGCTGGACAAACTTGCCTTATATGTGTGGCCCACACCATTAATTTGCCCCATCTCCTTTCGTGAGGCCTTATTCCTATGTAAATACCCTTGCATAATGTTACAGGCTATTGTTAGACCAGCGCCAGCCAGTCGCCACTTATATGCATTTTTACTTCAATCCGCTGCTCGGAGAATGAAAAGATGTCTGGACTTAAGCTGTTTACCAACTGGGCCGAAGCTGCCGAGCAGCAAGGCTGCAGAAAGCCGGGGCATCTGCAGGAACAAGCTCTCACAATGTGAGCAGCCATTTTCCGCGGAATTATTAACCCGCTCTGAAACTCTTCTAAGCTATGCCTTTTTTAAAGAACAAATGTGCTGAATCAAACATGAATGAGCCAGAACTATGAAGAGAGAAATCCTCTAAAGCACTATTGAACGCAACATAGGTTTGTGGTCATGTTGTCTCAGTTGCCTGCTCCCAACACCGTCAAGGATGATAATGCTGGCTCAGTTGTGGCTATTGCCTGCTAATTAAACAATAGTGCAGTACAGTAAAAACAGCCAGGCAAGCATCATGCACTCAGAGTCAGAAAACAGGGTGGAGAGATGAAAGGCTGAGTTAATCGCTCGCCACTAGGACCCGACATGGGTTTGGTCACTAAAACACAGCGATCTTTAAGTAGAACATGGAAAAAAAAGCCTCCCGGGTCCAATCTCTCTGACTGTATGACTCTGTGCCTTGTGTGGCCTCACAGTGCTTATACTGGGGGAAAAAGTCATTTTTACTTTCTAGTTGTAGAGCTGCCCTGGAAAAACACACCATGAAAACAAGGGTTCAAAATTCTACCTAAAGGAGCTAGCTAGCTAGCAATTAGAGTGTGCAGCAGGCGAAGGGCGCCGTGTTTGTGGGATGGTACCACAGTCTGAGTGATTTCAGCCTACAGAAACTCTCGACCGTTTGCAGGCGTGTTAGAACCCAATGTGTGCTTAATAGGTGCACATGTACGACAGAGGGAAGCATCTCTGTGTACTCAGCGCCACAAGAAAGATGGACACCCCCTCCCGGGTTGGGGAAGCAGTCCGAGTTAATTACCATCACAATGTGATCGAGTACCCCAGTCACCCCTGAAAACCGCTTCTATTAAAGCTGCAGCACCTCAACTTTGCCTCCGCAGGTCAGCTGCGGCTCTGATAACCTTTCCCGAAGACAAATGCATGTAACGTTGCCCCATCTAATTAAAAACTCAGAGAGGCGTAGAAAAATACCGGCACACAGAATCCACGCCAACGAGCCTGCCTTTGGCTGGTGGCAGCTTCCATATGCGGCTGTTGTTTACTCTGGAAGGAAACTGAGTCACTTAACATTTCAATAGGTTAATCAATTGGCAATTAAATGGAGAAATTGGTTAACTCTGAAAACAATTAACATGACACTCCATTAAGTACACTTTCTAATTGCTGCAGCTGTGAGTGGAAATTAACATGCCTGTTAAGGCATCTGACTGGGGTGGCACTGTGTGTGTGTGTGTGTGTGTGTGTGTGTGGTGTGGGGGGGTAGGGTGTGTGTGTGGGGTGGAGTGTGTGTGTGGTATGTGTGTGGTGTGTGTGCATGGTGTGTGTGTGTATAGGAGTGTGTGTATGTGCATGTGTGTGGTGTGTGTATGTTCATGTGTGAGTGTCTGTGTAGTTTGGGTGTGTGTGTTGTATGTGTGTTGTGTGTGTGTGTTGTATGTGTGTGTGGTGTGTGTAGTGTGTGTATCATGTATGTGAATGTGTGTGTGTGTGTGTGTGTGTGTGATGTGTGTGTTTGAGAAAGCAAGTTAACTGAAAAGTTGGGTTTTATTTTGTCATCAAGGGCAGTTTTAGCAGAAAGGAGCGATGTGTAATTTTTTCATTCTTTTCAGAGCTCACTTAAGTTGAAATACTTAATTTGCAATAATTAATTACAATAACCTGAACCCCTCCCATCAAATTACAGGTTGGTGAACAAAATGAGAAATCTCTCCTTTTGCCCATTTTGTGGACAGAATTACTTTGCAGGATCAGTTAAATTCCAAGATTTCCTCTCTAATTCAGCAATGCAACCCTCATATCTTAAAGTTAGAATTCCCCCCTTCCTCCCTCCGCCTGCTTCCCTCAACCCACCCCCATCCCCTCCTCTGACAAGGCAAGGTCTCCCATGGGGAGTCAGCAGAGCCTGGTCCATTCAGTTGAGGCAGGTCCAAGCCTCTCCAAAGTGAGAGGTTTTGCTAAACAGTCTTTAAGAATGGTTGTATCCTGACCTCAGTGTTTGTTAGTCAACTCTTCAGTTGAAGAGTCTCAGATCTGAGATGTTATAGGATGACATACATACATGATTGCTACAGAGAACAAGAGGAGATGAATGCTAATTTGTAAAAGAAGTAAATAGTATTTCTTTTTTTTTTTTTTGGTTTTTCGAGACAGGGTTTCTCTGTGTAGCTTTGCGCCTTTCCTGAAACTCACTCAGTAGACCAGGCTGGCCTCAAACTCACAGAGATCCGCCTGCCTCTGCCTCCCGATTGCTGGGATTAAAGGCGTGCCCGGCGTAAATAATATTTCTAAAAGATGTCAAAACCAGAAGTACTGTGTCACATTTATGTATGTGTGTGTGTTTGAATGTGCCATGGCGCATATGTGGAAGCAGAGGACAAATGCTTTCAGGATGGAATTCTCTCCTTTTACCAGGTGGATTCTGGGAACTTTGAATATCCAGCTCAGCAACAAGTGCCTTTACCACTGTGCTGGATGTATGTCAACTTGTATGTATGTATGTATGTATGTGTATATATATATGTGTGTGTGTGTGTGTGTGTGTGTGTGTGTGTGTGTGTGTGTATGTGTGTATGTCAACTCAGCACAGGCTAGAGTGAGTCATCTGAGAGACGGGAACCTCAATTAAGAAACTTAAGCTGTAGGCAAGCCTGCAGGACATTTTCTTAATTAGTGATTGATGGGGGAGGGCCCAGCCCATCCATTGTGGGTAGTGTTATCCCTGGGCTGGTGGTCCTGGGTTCCATAAGAAAGCAGGCTGAGCAAGCCATGAGGAACAAGCCAGTAAGCAGCACCCCTCCATGGCCTCTGAGTCAGCTCCTGCCTCCAGGTTCCTGCCCTGTTTGAGTTCCTGTCCTGACTTCCTTCAGTAATAACTTGTGATATGGAAGTGTAAGCCAAATAAACCCTTTCCTCCCAACTTGCTTGTGGTCATGGTGTTTCATCACAGCAATAGTAACCCTAACTAGGACATCCACTTACCATCTCACTGGCTCCAAATACACATAATTAAATGGCTATCTTTGAGAATTCATAAACAAACTTAACTTATATAAAGGACCTCCATACCATCCTTGGTAACTTTAATATCCATGGATATACCAAGGTGAGTAAGACAGATTCCATTTTAAGGGAATAATGGTCCATCAGTGGAAAAATTTCAGTTAGGTGGCCTTTAATCCCAGTGCCCCAGAGACACGCAGAGGGGTTTCTGTGAGTTTGAAGCCTGGTGTATAGAGAGAATTCAGGCCAACCCGAACTTTATAGTGAGATTCTGTCTTAAATGCTAACAAATGCTTGTCATATGCCAGGTACCACCATCCGAAGTCCCCAAAACAGAAAAGGGACACACACACACACACACTCACACACACAATTGAATGAACGAAACTTGTGCACTAGGGATATATATGAGCTTTCAAAACACTGGTGGTTGCTAAAGACGCAGAAGCAAGATTACTGGTGTGGAATATATTGAAACCCAAGGATGCCCCAATTTGGGTAACACTGGCACAGACAATGGGGGCTGAGTACAACAGCAGAAGAAAAGGAGGGAAGGAGGAGAGCGTGACCTCAGAGTCAAGGGGAGAGGGAACGCCCTAGACTCCAGAAGTCTAGTCGGATGGGCACTGTGTACCATGGCGGTTGTTCATTGGGTGTGATGAAGGCTCCCTTGAGTCAATACCCAGTTCTTGTGGGTGCGGAGTTGATGGGACCAGGAGAGGTCCTCACTGACATCCTATGTGAGAGGCTTGGTTGGCTTAAAGGCAGCAGCCTTTCAGAGGGTAGTCATGCTGTTTGGTTGATTCAGAGGAAGATGGGGAGGTTTGGTGGTGGTGGTGTGGTGTGTGTGTGTGTGTGTGTGTGTGTGTGTGTGTGTGTGTCTGTTTCCCAGAGTTCTAGAAGAGGGACTTGACCGAGATGGATGAAAAGGATTATCACTGGAAAGCTAGTTGGAATTAGAAACAATATCCTGTAGTCCCTCATCTGCCTTGCAGCAGGGCCTTCCTCGAAGGGCAACTTCTTCATTCATAAGGTTTCGTTCATTCACTCAACACACACTAATGGATGTTGGTCATGATCTGGGCACTATTCTGCAGGATTTTGAATTGTTAGAGAGTATTAATTGTTAGCACACAGTGGGAAATAAGATAGACAAGGGTCCGGCTCATGAGAAATACAGAGGTCCTGGGAGGGAAGAATCTTACTCTAGACGCAGCTTCATCAGAAGGTAACATTTGAGATTCTTTTTTTTTTTTTTTCACTATAAGGACGGGGAAGACACAGTCATGAAACATGAAAGATCCTATAGAAGAACATTCTAGAAGTTAGGGTTCCTTGTAGCTGAAGAACATCTATGCATATAACCTATTCCCTACTGCATGAATCACCACTTAAAAATCCATGTAAAATGGATTATGTTCTACCTTGAATTCCTTTATGCAGGGTGGTCTCGCTAATCATCAGGAAAGCTCCCTGAAGGCAGGGCCAGTCACCTGTGTCTGTGCTGGCTAGTTAGCCTTTAAGACAGTGCTGGCTACCTGGCCTTAACTGGCTTACAAAAAGACTTTTATGAGCTATAAATGAGGATTTGCAATCTTTTCTTAGTTTGCTCTAGTGATCTCTTGAGTGGTGTTTGATGAAGAAATCCATACTTGTGCTATATGGTCATAGTCCTAGATTTTTATCTGGATATGAATTGGCCAGGGGAAAAGTTCCCATCTATCTAAGAATTGAATGTGTCCACATGACTGGATTTTAGGCCATGGGATGTCAAAGGGATGACACGTGTAACTTCCAAGGAGGGAAATTAAAAGAAGATGCTTCTTTTCCTCCGTCATTTCTACACTCTTTTCTTGGTTCTGTGGCTTAGAAGGTGGGTGTGATGCCCTTTTGGACCATGCAGACAGAAGTGACATTTGGGAGTTAGCAGAGCAGAAAGTGAGACTTGACCAGACGATGTCTTCACCAGACCTGAGAGACTTACACCTTGACTTCTACATTTTTTTTTCTTTTTCTTTTTTGGTTGTTCGAGACAGGGTCTCTCTGTGTACCCCTGGCTATCCTAGAACTCACTCTGTAGACCAGGCTGGCTTTAAACTCAGAGATCCACCTGCCTCTGCCTCCCAGGTGCTGGCATTAAAGGTGTGCACCATCACCACCCATCAAAGAGCTAGGTTTGTATGTCTTGTATAAAGTGTGTATGTGTAACACCACATAGATGAGTCATCCTTACAATCGCATCCTACTCTGTCCTAGCTTATAGCTAAATGCATACATAGCTAATGATATACATGTGCCTGTTTATTTTTGTGTAAGAATTGGCTCTTGGGTTAGTAGAGGGCTGGTCTGGCCTCAGGCTTAATTCCTAGCATTGAATACATTGGATGTAGTGGCAGAACACAGAACTCTGGAGGCCGAGGCAGGACCAGAAGTTCAAGGTCATTCCTAACAATAGCAAATTCAAGGTTAGCCTGGACTACAGACCTTGTCTGAATAATACACAAATAAATCTGCCTGCCTCTGTCTCCCAAGTGCTGGGATTAAAGGCACATGGGACCAACACCAGCTAAGTTTTATTTTTCTTTAATTTATATGTGAATGCATGTTTTGCCTGTGGTTTTTTTTTTTTTTCTTTTTTTTCTGTGTGCCATATGTGAAATGCCCTCGAAGTCCAGAAGAAGGTGTTGGATCCATTGGGACTAGAGTTACAGACAGTTGTGAGCCTCCATGTAGATGCTGAGAATCAAACCTAGGTCCTCCAGAAGAGCAGCCAGGGCTCTTAACCTCCTAGGCATCTCTCCAGCCCCCAATTGCTTTTTTACTTATTTTTGTGTATACGTGTGTGCATGTACACACACACACACACCATGGTGCACATGTGGAGGTCAGAAGACACTTTATGGGAGCTGGTCCTCTCTTCTTCCATCGTGTGGGTCCTAGAGATTGAATTCGGGTCATCAGGCTTGGCTGCATAGGCCTTTACCTGCTAAACCATCTCACTGGTCCCACGTCTTAAAAATGATACTCAATCCAGTAACTCAAACAGCAATGAACAAATAAACAAACAAACAAAAAAGCAGAATGGGCTGGAAGGATGGCTCAGCAGTTAGAAGTGTGCACTACTCTTCCAGAGGATCAAAGTTGGGTTCCTAGAACCTAGTTGGGTGGCTCACAATTGCCTGTCACTCCAGAGATGCCTCTGGATTCCATGAACGGCTGCAATCATGTGCACAAAATACACATATACATAACACAAATTAATAAAAAGTAAATCTTAAAAACCAAACATTCTGCCTGGTGGTAGCGGTGCATGCCTTTAATACCAGCTCTTGGGAGGCAGAGGCAGGCAGATCTCTGAGTTCCGAGTTCAAGGCCAGTCTGGTCTACAGAGCCAGTTCCAGGACAGCCAGGCTAGACAGAGAAACCCATCTTGAAAAACCAAACCAAACCAAAACAAAACAAAACAAAAAAACCCAACAAAAACAAACAAAAAACTCAACAAAAACAAACAAACAAAAAACCAAAACCAACCAAACAAATTAAAAAAATCCAAACATTTTAACATAGTATAATCCAAAGTGCTGGGGAATTACAGAAGGAAAAAAGTCATTGTTTTCAATAAATGAAATAAATATGTATGTATGCATGTATGTATGTGTGCATGTATGTATGTATGCATGTATATATGTATGCATGTATGTATGTATGCATGCATGTATGTATGCATGTATGTTTCCTTCTGCTTCAGCCTCCCTAGTGCTGGGATTACAGGTATGTGTCACCATGCTTTCACAAACCATTATGTTTCCATAACAGTGGACTAGAAACTGTGCACTAGAAATGGCACAATTCCTAACATGTCCACATCTTGAATCTCAACTGAAGTGTATGAGGCTGCACTGCATGGTGCAAAGTATGTATGTTGTGTGTTCAGAGTCCAGGCTGCAGTGAAGTCATGTGATGTGGTGAGGGTGAGCCCTGCAGAAAACACCATGGACTCAGCGCACATTTGGTCTTGAATGAATTGTTGGTCATTGCACATTCAGAAGCCAAGTCTTTGGGTGACCGTCCACCTGCAGTTTCCGTGTTGAGATCCACAGCCTAAGGAACCGTGTGATCACGACCACTCAACTCCTGTTCATTTTCACACACAGTAAACTTGCCAAAGCCAGGCTTTCAGTCTAGATGTTTCTCATGACGTCTAGTCATTCTTTAACATTCACTGCCGAAGTCACTACCGGTAGGCTTCCCTTGAAACGCCTAGGCAAAGGTGCATGTTGCTTCTTCCTCCTTCCTGCTCCCAACCCACCATTTGTACTTCTAAGTACAAACCAAGCTTTCTAGCCTACCATTGTACTTCTGTATTTACTCAGTGCACTCCTAAGATGATACTTACCACATTTTTTCCCCCCGAGTGTTTGTTTTCCCCCATTAGATGGTGAACTCTGGGGAGAAGTCACTCATCTTTAGTTTCCTCAGGGACTAGCACTGAGAATGCTCCTTAGCTATGTAACTCAATCTTTAACAGGTGAATGAGTCTATATAATATATTATGGAGACACTGATGATGGAGTCGCTCTCTAGACGCTTCACACTGAATAAAACATTAGAAGCGACACATTAACATAGCAAACAGGAATCTGTGACATTTGAGAAATGGCCCCAGACAGTGCCCCTACTCAGAGGAGGCCCACTGGAATCTGAGATGTTATGTTTGTTTGGCCACCACCTCTACATGTGTTGTGGGCCGTTGAGTGCTTTGTAGGTGATTAAATCCAGTGGGGAGACTTTGCTTCAGCTAAGTTTTTATTAGCTTAATTGTTCATTGATTAATCCAACAGGCATTTATTAAGTTCAGTACCCACCACATTGCTGAGCATTGTTCTTGTGCTGCAGACACTACGACCAGATTTCTATATCGACCGCAGAAGGGGTTGTGGAGAATCTTTTAGGACACTGGTT
>CABHPP010146839.1:41108-57457 GCA_902168425.1 Peromyscus attwateri | reverse complement strand
ATGAATGGTCATATAGAGTACTAACTAATTCTAAAAAAAAAAAAAGTCTTCAATTAGCTGCATATATGTCTTTGTGTTCGAGTCTCTTATCAGTTTTCTGCAGGAAATCACGGCCAGGCCTAACATCAACTGAAGTCTCCAGGAAGAAGATGGGGCCCCACAACAACAACAATTCCACGTGGACAATAATAACATCACTAAGCTGACAAACATCATCTACCAATCAGCTTTGAACTACAAAGTGCTCAGAGCAATTTTGAAGGGCTGACTGAGATGATCCAGTCTCAAAGACTACTTGAATAAGGACTTGAGATAAATCCTGAACTTTGGCATTATACACAGACTGGATAATGAAGGATATAGCTACCTTTCCTAGGATTTGACAATTAACCTAAAATTTTTCTTTTCAGAATAAAGATACCTTCACCCATACCCAGCAGGAAGCAATTTTAAGAATATGACGCCCACGTTCCCAAAGAGGTGGTGTGGGAGGGGTGGTCTTTTGGTCTTTTAATGGGTTTTGGGTCTGGGATAATTTTCATTGTTTAGAGGGGTTAGTTACAACTGTTTATCAAGGGTTAGGAAAAGGGCTAAGCAAAGGAGGTTAGATTTAAGGTTCTTGTTTAAAAAAAAAAGAGAGAGAAAAGAAAAAAGAAAAAGACAATTACTAGTTTTAAATACTTTACATTGGATTGGATTGTTATATTATATACAAATTATATATATTGAAATTGATATTATTAGGAAATGCTATATGTTTATTTCTAATTGTACTTATACCGTTCATTTAACAAAATAATGAAAATTGTTGATTCTTGAATGTTATTATTACCAACTATTAGGATATAAAGAAATGAAAGTTAGCAGTTAGACATTACAATAGAACTTGTAATCATATTAGGTATGTTTTCAAGATTGAGCAGATATATTTTAGATAGACAGGTCATCTTCAAACCCTTCAGAGATCTACAGAATATGGCATTTAAAATGTTTTAATAACTTAGAAAATTTTTCTTTTTTGTTATGACTATGAGACATGTCGGCCCCTGGCAGTACCAAACTACTTCAGAGAGAATATGGGCATTGAAGAAACTGCATATGGAGTTAACTTTCATTGTGGCAAATGTTAGCCACTGGACAACAAAGTATCCTCGAATCTACTGCTGACAACAGGACAAAATGGACAGACAGAAATGAAACAAAGGACTACCGATTCTTGCCAAAACAAGTGTGGTTGTGGCTTTATCAAAAGGCATCTCCTGAGGCCAGGACAATATGGCACCATCCCTGAAATGGCCTTTGCAATCCAGAAAAGGTACAGTGCCCTTTCCTTCGAAGGCAGCTGAACAGGCAGTGGGCCGATGGCTTCTGATGTGCAATGGAACAGCAGCTGAAACAGTTATTCTTGAAGAGTAACTAAGCTCACGCCTCTCAATAGCAGACTGGCATTTAATAGAGGGATGTGGAGAAGAACCGGATGCTGAGATGACGCCACACATACACGGTCAAGAAGAATGGACAGCTGAATTAAAAAATCATCAACAATTTCCAGAATTTAAAATCCTGAATCAGGACATGACACTAGTGGAATTCAGTTATTTCTGGTACATGGACTGCTCTCACCCAAGGTGAGGTTGTACTGTTGAACTTGTGTACATCCTACTTCACAAATGAGTCTGTCAGATACACTAAGCCTATAGGCTGAAGATGATGCCCCAACACTGCAGAGAAACCTCAGGTGACTGTCCAGGCGGCTGGCTGTTTCTGTCAACTCACAATTTTTTGGAAGCTGCTTGCATGCACTTCCTGTTTTTATTTTTGTTAGGTAATATTATTTCCTTCTTGGGTCTCTGAGGGAGTTGAAGATTAGTTAGTTATAGTCGAAGTTTAATTAGTCATAGCTGAAGATTAATTAATTATAGTTGAAGATTAGTTAGGATAGAAAGGAATTAGGTACATTTTGGACTTACCAAAATAGGATAAGTAATGGAATTATTTTCTCTGAATTTGTCAAATACAAATGGACTAGACATTGTTTAGGTTTTCATCACTTGTATATATTGTATATAGTTATTGTACTTTTGTATATAGTTTTTCTTATATTAGTTACAACTTTCCTTTTTTTCTCTTTTTATTAAATTAGAAAAGGGGAAATATAGTGGTATTCTATTTGTACTGAAATGTGATTTTATTTGTATGTTAATAAATAAAGTTGCCTAGGGGTCAGAGCTATTAACAAGCCATAGGGAAAGCCAGGGCGGTGGTGGTACATGCCTTTAATCCCAGCACTTGGTAAGCAGAACTAGGTAGATCTCTGTGTGTTCAAGGATACAGCCAGCATTGGAGACACACGCCTTTAATCTCAATACCAACCATAGAAAACCTGGAGGTCTGTACAGAGAGGCAGTGACGAGGCATTCACATAGTTGGGTTTACAACCAATGAGAAGGCAGAACAGAATTCTATTTAAAGACGAACGCACAGGAAATACCTCCCTTTTTTGGAGAGGTCTCTTGGCGGGAGAAGCTAGCTGGTAGAAAGCGGGTAAGGCTCCTAGCTCTGACCTCTTGGGCTTTTATCTTTACATTGGCTCTGTGTTTCTTATTTAATAAGATGGTTGGTTACATCTACAATATCCCCTTTTCTTTTTTAGAAAGAGATTGCATTTATAATTAACCTGTTTTAAATAAAAATATTGGTTTTTCTCTGTCCCATACCAGAGGGCTTTTCTGATATGGGACAAAAGAATCTTTTAACCTTTTATTTTAGGAATATGTCTGGGTTTAGAAAGGGAGTGAGCCCATTCCATCTCCAAAGCCAGCTTGGTATATTTGGGAATTTGGGCGTAGATTCTCTTACTACTTCCTGCTGGAGGGGGGTGCTGTATCTTATGGGGACAGAAAGAACATTTTAGGATTATGGAGTAGTCTGTGAGGGTGTATCGTCTGAGCCAGTTGCCTTGAGACGGTTCTGGATGTTGGATCATCTGGGCCATGGTGTCACTGGAGACCTTTCAGGTGGTCTTGGCTGGTGAAACCTGATGTATCTTAATCTGGAACAAATCCATAGCCTCTGGCTTTCTGTGGAAACAAAAGCAGAACTTCTTTTCCAAAGCAACATATCCTTATATCTAAATTTTGAAGTCAAGGTATCTTTAAAATTTACATTTTGGCATAACTCAACAGCTTTTACAATCAAATGTTTATCTTCAGTTACAAATATCAAAGAGAACATAATCTAGATTTTCTGTGTGATAGTCATCTTTACGTGGCTTATTTTAAAGACTTTATTTTTAAAAATTATCTATTTGTTTATGTAACTGTATGTCTATGTAAATTTTTACATATATTGTAAATTATTTCATCTGAATCAGTCTTATTGTGAACCTATTGATTCAAACTGCAGCATTCTAAGACTGAAATGGCGCTGTGGCTACTGGCTCTGCCCACTTCAGCTTTCCAACATGGCGGTGGTACGTTTTTAGCTAGTTCTGGGAGCGATCAACTCTCAGAAATAGTGGGTCTATGGTTTTATCGAAGCAGCATGTAGCCCAGAAACCTCTTTTTTTTTTTAATTAGTAAAGAGTAAATCTAGCATACAGCGTAATGTGCTACTGGCAGACATCTCATTCTCACCATACTGCTGGTCAAACACATACGCCAGGAACCCACCAGTAGTTGAAACCCGCGTTTTGCGGCGTCTAGCAGAAACCTGGTTTTGGCTCTGTTTAGAATTGATTATTAAAAATTTTCAGGTTTAAGGTGGAAATTCGAGCCGTTGGGCGCCATTTGTTGCTGGAGAGCTTCTCTCCAGCTCCCAAGTCCCACCAGTCTCAAGCTACAAAGTCCCGCCAGTCCCGGAGCCCACTTACAAAATAAACACACAGACTCTTATATTATTTAAACTGCTTGGCCATTAGCTCAGGCCTATCATTGTCTAGCTCTTACTCTTATATTTAGCCCATTTCTATTAATCTATACTTTGCCACGTGGCTCATGGCTTACTGGTACCTTACATCTTGCTTGTCCTGGTGGCAGTTCCAGGCAGTCTCTCTCATCCTTCCTCCTTCCTCAATTCTTCTCTCTGTTAGTCCTGCCTATACTTCCTGTCTGGCTACCGGCCAATCAGTGTTTATTGATACAAAGGGATATCCACAGCACAAAACCTTTTCCCCAATGTAACACATACCTTGGTTTCCATTCTGAGGTCAACACATCTTTAAAATATATAGGCTGATTTAATTCAGTAGTTTTTTTCTATTATCCAATGTCTCTCTGCAGCTGTCATTCCTTTCTCATTAGCATTTAGAAAATTTAAAGTTAATAAAGCATTATGAAATCTGTCTCTAGGGGTCTTTATTACCCCTTTCTGTTTATTAAGAATATCTGTTAGAGTTTGATTAGATCTTTCTATAACTGCTTGTCCTGTAGGATTGTGTGGTATACCTGTAATATGCTTTATGTTGTAATATGCAAAAAATTGTTTCATTTTACTAGAGACATATGCTGAAGAATTGCCAGTCTTAATTTGTACAGGTATCCCCATGATGGCCATAACTTCTAACAGATGTGTGATTACAGAATCAGCTTTTTCAGAACTCAAAGATGTTGCTCATTGAAATCCTTAATATATATCTATGGTGTGGTATACATATTTTAATTTTCCAAACACTGCAAGATGAAACACTCCCATTTGCCAAATTTCATTTCTTTGCATAATCTTTAGGTTACTTCCTGCAGGAATACAAGGAGCAAGTAGGACATTTTCTTATAATTTCCTTGGCTTGTTGCCAAGTGATGGAAAATTTTTTTCAAACCCTTGCTATTGACATGGTATTTTTTTTAAATGAAATGCTGATGCTTCTGGCACATTTCCTACCAATAGTTGATCAATTTCATCATTACCTTGTTCTAGAAGGCTTGGTAGACCTGTATGGATTGTAGTATGTGTTATATATAAGGGATGATTTCTATTTCTGATTAGTTCTTGTAACTGAATAAATACAAGGTCAATTCTCTATCATGCTGAATAAATTCAGCAGTTTCAATATGTAAAACAACTCTTTCTGCATATTAAGAGTCAGTGTATATATTAAGGGTTTCTGGAAAATCTAATAATACCATGAGAATACTATATAATTCTGACTTTTGAACAAAGTAATAAGGGCTTTAAGTCACTTTATTTAAATTTCCCAATTTATAACCTGCCTTTCCTGATTTGTTTGCATCAGTATTAAATGTAGGGACTCCAGAAATTGGTGTTCCCTATACAATGTGAAGAAGTATCCAGCTAATTCTCTTTATAAACTGAATTCTTTGCTTTTAGGGTATTTGTTTTTTTTTCTCTCCCCCCAAAAATTACTAAAAGCTTTTTGCCAATGTTAATTTTCTGCTATTAAAGAGGAAATTTCAACGTTAGTAACAGGTACACAATTTCTGCTGTGTCTATTCCTACTAATTGATGAAGTCTCAATTTTCCTTTTAGAATCAACTCAGAAAACTTTTCTACATAGGTCTTTAATGTTTTATTTTGTTTGTGTGGTAAAATATCCATTCTAAGATATTATATTCAGTCTATATTAAAATTCCTATAGGAGAATACCTAGAAGGTTAAATAACTAGAATGCAATGAAGCTCTAGATCCAAATGATCCACATGTGCATCCTGTAACTTACTATCTACCAAAGTCAATTCTCTCAGTCTCAGCTGATATTTTCTTGGACTATTTAAGACCTTGTCACCTTGCAAGGTTGGAAATAAGTTATTTAGTTCTTGAGTTGTCAATCCAATTGTGGGCCATAGCCAGTTAATGATTCCCAGTAGTTTTTGAAAGTCATTAAGAGTCTGCAATTGTTGCAGGTAGTGGTGGTGCATGCCTTTAATCCCAGCACTTGGGAGGCAGAGCCAGGTGGATCTCTGTGAGTTAGGCCATCCTGGACTATAGAGTGAGTTCCAGGAAACCCTGCCTCACCCCCCCCCCCCCCACACACACCCAAAAAGAGTTTGCAATTGACCTTTTCTGATTTGTACCTTTTGGGGTGAATTTTTTGTAAACCTTTTTTATATCATAGGTAATTAATAGAATCTTCTCTTTGTAATTTTTCAGGAGCAATTTGTAATCCCCAATAAGGCAAATTTTATTTTTACTTCTTAGAACATTTTCTCTAAAGTATCTACATTTGAATTAGAAAGTAAGATATTGTCCACATAATGGTAAATTAGAGATTGAGAAACTGTGCATGGATCACTTCCAACAGCTGTGGTATAAAATAGTGGCACAGGGTGATGCTGTTTAACAAATCTTGTGAGAGAACCTTCCATTGATATATTTTAATAGGCTGAGAATTATTGTAAGTAGGCCCCAGGAAGGCAAATTTTTCTCTATCATTATCTTGTAAAGGTATAGTGAAGAAACTGTCTTTTAAATCAATAACTATAACAGATCATCTTTTAGGTAATAGAGGAAGCAGGAAAATTCCAGACTGTAAAGAGCCCATTGGCTGGATCACCTTATTAATAGCTCTTAGATCCATTACTATTCTCCATTTTTCAGATTTCCTTTTAATAACAAATACATGAGAATTCCAAGGACTGGTTGATTCTTCAATACATTGAGCATTTAGCTGCTCCTATACCTGTCTATATTTGCTTAACTTGTAGTGAGGTTAGGTATGTTTTCAAGTTCAAACAGATATATTTTAGATAGACATGTGATTTTCAAACACTTCAGAGATCTGCAGAATTTGGCATTTAAGATATTTTAATAACAAATTCTTTTTTTTTATGACAATGAGACATGTCTGGTCCTGGCAGCGCCAATCTACTTCAGAGAAGATGATGGGCATCAAAGAAACTCCTTATGGAGTTTACTTTCTCTGTGGCAAAGAAAGTGCCCTTGCCTCAACTGCTAACAGTATGCTGTCCAAAGTGGACAAACAGGACACAAAAGAAAGGACTGCCAACCCTTGCCAAGACAAGGTAGGAAGGCCCTTCCAAAAATCCTGCTTCACAGAAAAGTCTATCAGATATTCTAAGACTGTAGGCTGAAGATGGATGCCCCAACTTTGCAGAGGAATCTTGGGTGACTGTCCAGGCTGTTTCTGCCATTTCTCACACTTTTTGGAAATTGCTTATTTGCACTTCCTGCTTACTCAGTTAATATTATTTCCTTCTCAGGTCTCTGAGGGAGTTGAAGACTGGATAGTTATAGGTTTCCCTGTTAACAAATTCAGAGAAGAAACTCACTAAAGAGGTGTAAAGTGTATAAGTTTGAAACACATCAAAAGATAGTTTTTGGTTGGTAATATAAGATAGAAATGAAAGTGAATTAGATACACTTTGGACTCACCAAAATAGGATAAATAATGTTGTATTTTCCCTGAATTTGTCAAATGTTAATGGACTGGACTTGTTAATGTAATTGTTGGCTGCATGTATTTTATATAGTTATTGTACTTATTGCATATAGTTTTTCTTATATTAGTTACAACCTTCTTTTATTATTTTAGCCAAAAGGGAAAATTTGGTAACATTTTGTTTTACTCTAATAAAACTTGCCTGAAGATCAGAGGACAGAGCCAGCAACAGAAGTAAACATAGAGGTCAGCCAGTGATGGCACACACCTTTAATCCTAGAACTCAGGAGGCAGAGATGCAGTTATAAAGCAGAAAAAAAAATTTTTTTGATATATGATTTTTATTGAATGATTAATATAATTTTCAGAGAATTAAGTTTTCTATGTAGAGATGGCTCAGCCGTTAAAGGCTAGGCTCACAACCAAAAATATAAAGCAGAAAATTTAAGTAAAGAGGTTCAAAGTCCTTATAATTCAGTTCAAAAATTAAAATTATATGCTATTTTCTTGGTATTAATGGAGTTTTCAGAATCTCTCACCATAGTTACTGACTCTCAGTATGCTGAAAGAGTGGTCTTACATATTGAGACTGCAGAATTTATCCCTGATGAGTCAGAATTAACTTTGTTATTTATTCAGTTACAAGATATATTCAGGAATAGGAAGCATCTTTATACATAACTCACATCCAATCCCATATGAGTCTGCCAGGCTCTCTAGCACAAGGTAATGATGAAATTGATAAACTATTGATAGGAAATGTGCTGGAGGCCTCTGAATTTCATAAAAAAATCATATCAATACTAAGGGTTTAAAAAATGATTTTTCCATAACCTGGCAATAAGCCAAGGAAATTATAAGGAAATGTCCTATTTGTTGTTTTTACAATCAAACTCCACTACCAGCAGGATGTAATGTAAAGGGTACTCAGAGGAATAAAATCTGGAAGATGGATGTGTTTCATTTTGTAGAATTTGGAAAACTGAAATATGTACAGCACACTATTGATACTTATTCAGGATTTCAATGGGCAACTGCTCTGAGTTCTGAAAAAGCTGATTCTGTAATCACACATTTGCTAGACATTATGGCCATCATGGGTATACCTGCACAATTAAAAATGACAATGCTCTAGCATATGTCTTTGGTAAAATGAAACAGTTTTTTGCTTTTTACATATTGCAGGTATACCACATAATCCTACAGGCCAAGCACTTATAGAAAGATCAAATCAAACTCTAAAGGATATGCTAAATAAACAGAAAGGGGTACCAAACCCCTAAAGAATGGATTACATAATTCTGTGTTAACTTTGAATTTTCTCAATGCTAATGAGAAAGAACAACAGCTGCAGAGAGACATTGGGTAATTAAAAAAATACTACAGAAGTAAATCAGCCTATATACTTTAAGGATGTGCTGATCTTAGAATGGAAACCAAGATATGTGTTACATTGGGGAAGAGGTTTTGCTTTTGTTTCTACAGGAGAAGAAAAGTTATGGATACCATCTAAATTGATAAAGGTTTGATTTAAACAAGGGAGACCTCTTAATTAGAAGAGGTTATAGTTCATCAACCAGAATGACCATCCAATGTAAAATTAATTTATACAACTAACAAATGCTTTTCATTTAATCAGATATATAACTTACCAAAGGAGAACCTCCCCAAAGTTAGGCTTGGGGAAGAGTTTTTGTTTTTGTCTTTCAGGAGAATGAAGGCTAAGGAATCTGAAGAACACTGGACAAATGAGACATCTGAAGAAAAGGGACATGTCATCCAGAAAAAATGTCCCAAGAAAAAAAGTAAATTGGCCTATTTGTATATCACCTATAAAATTTTAGAAGTCTTCCTAAATGTTTCTTTCTGCTCTTCTCTACAAACACTTAACACAAATGATCTTTATGTAGTCCCAGTTCAATTAAAAACTAAAGCTGTCTTTGGAGTTGGAGAATGGCTCTCTCCTTCTCTAAACCCAAGCATGTTTGTTAAAAGGAAAATGAAAAATCTCTGTATCATGTTAGAGGAGCCATCTGAAATGGGACAGAAGAAAACCAAAATTAAGGGACTATTCTATTGCTATTAATCTCAATTCTTATGGTTCTATTTTGATTCTTTAAACTTTTTAAAGTATGAATTTTATATCAAAATTTAAAAGATTAATATATATTTTAAATTTTTTATGATATTAATGGTCATATAGAGTACTAACTAAATCTAGAAAAAATTCTTCACCTATCTGCCTATAAATGTTTTTGTGTTGGAGTCTCTATCAGTTTGCTGCAGGCAATCATGACCATGCCTTGTGGTGGTATTGTGTTCCCCAAAATATAGTGCACCCTAATAAACTTATCTGGGGTCACAGAACAGAACAGCCACAATATTAAACATAGAGGTTAGGCAGTGGTAGCACACACCTTTAATCCTAGCATTCCAGAGGCAAAAATCCATCTGGATCTCTGTGAGTTCAAGGCCACACTTGAAACATCCAGGCATGGTGATTCATGCCTTTAATCCCAGGAAGTAATGGCAGGAGGCATAAAGGTATTTAAGGCATGAGGACCAGGAACTAGAGCCTGGTTAAGCTTTTAGGCTTTTGAGCAACAGTTCAGCTGAGATCCATTTGGATGAGGACTCAGAGGCTTCCTGTCTGAAGAAACAGGATCAGCTGAGAAGTTGGTGAGCTAAGGTGGCTGTGGCTTGTTCTGCTTCACTGATCTTCCAGCATTCACCCCAATACCTGGCCCTGGGTTTGTTTTTATTAATAAAACCTTTTAAGATTCGTGCAACAAGGCCTAACAGCAAATTTGAAGTCTCCAGAAAGATGATGAGGACCCACAATGAGGATTCCACATGGTCAATAATAATACCACTAAGCTGACAAACATCACCAAAATATCAGCTTTGGATTACAAACTATTCAGGACAATTTTGAGATGGCCAGATGAGATGATCCAGCCTCACATACTACTCAAACAAGGACTTGAGATAAGCCCTGCACGTTCACATTATGCAGAGACTAGACAACAAATGATACAGTTACCTCTCCCGGAACTTGACAGTTAACCCAAAATTTTTCTTTTCAGGATCCCCTAAAGCTGCCTTTACCCATAAACAGCAGGCAGCAATTTTAAGAACATGATGTCCATATATCTAAGAGGTGAGGCAGGTGGTTTATGGTCTTTCAATGGGTTTTGGGTTTGAGTTAATTGTTTTTCTTTAGGATGGTTGGTTACAAGTTGTTATTGTTAATGGTCAGGAAAAAGACTAAACATTGGAGATTAGATTTAAGGTTCTTGTTTGAAAAAAATGGAGTATATAGATAAGAGGTAGATTATTAAATCTACTCTGGAAAAAAAGATATAGAAATGATAGAATAAAGGATAGATTATTGATTCTATTCTGAAAAGAAAAAAGAGATGATATAGATAAAAAGGTAGATCATTGAATCTACTTTTTAGAAAGCAACTACTAGTTTTAAACATTTTATATTGGATTAGATTTTTGTATATTATATAAAAATTATGTATTTTGCTACCAATTTGAGATTGATATATTATACATATATTTCTCATCTTGTTCAGAATATTGTACCTATACAGTTCATTTAACAAAATAATGCAATTTGCTAATCCTTGAATGTTTTATTACCAACTATTAGGATATAAAGAAATCAAAGTTAGTAGTTAGACATTACAATCAAACTTGGAGTCATATTAGGTATGTTTTCAAGGTCAAGCAGAGATATATTTTAGATAGACAGGTCATCTTCAAACCCTTCAGAGATCTACAGAATATGGCATTTAAGATGTTTTAATAACATAGGTTTTTTTTTTGACTATGAGACATGTCTGCTCCTGGCAGCACCAATCTACTTCAGAGAAGATATGGGCATTGAAGAACCTCCACATGGAGTTAACTTTCATTGTGACAAAAGTCAGCCACTGGGCAAGAAAGTGCCCTCGAATTGACTGCTGGCAGTATGCTGTCCAAAATGGATAAGCAGGGCACACACACACACACACACACACACACACACACACACACACACACACGGATGGGGACTGCTGATTCTTGTCAAGACAAGTGTGGTTGCAGCTTTGACAACAGGTGTCCTCTGAGGCCAGGACAATATGGCACCATGGCTGAAGTGGCTTTGCAATCCAGAAAAGGTACAGTGCCCATTCCTTTGAAGGCAGTTGAACAGGTAGGGGGCTGATGGCTTCTAGAATGCAGTGGAACAGTGGCTGGAAAAGTTGTTGTTGAAGGAGTAACTAGGCTGACTGAATTTGGCCTCTCAATGGCAGACTGGCATTTAATAAAGGAGATGAAGCCACCCACAAGCAAAGAAGAATGGGAAGCTGAATTCCAAAAACACCAGCAATTTCCAGAATTTAAAATCCTGAATCATGACATGACACTGGCAGAATTCAAGTTTATCTGGTACATGGAATACTCACACCGACTGTGGGGTCGAGCTGTAGGCCTTTCGTATATCCTGCTTCACAAATGAGTCTGTCAGATATGCTAAGCCTGTAGGCCAAAGGTGATGCCCCAATGCTGCAGAGAAACCTCAAGTGACTGTCTAGGCTGCTGGCTGTTTCTCTTATAACTCATTTTTTGGAAGTCACTTGTTTGCACTTCCTGTTTTACTAGGTAATATTATTTTCTTCTCAGGTCTCTGAGGGAGTTGAAGATTAGATAGTTGTAGTTACAGTTTTCTTTGTTAAGAAATTTTAGAAAAGAAACTTACTAAGAGGTGTTAAGTGTGTAAGTTTGAAAGACATCATAAAATAGTTTTCTGTTGGTAATAGAAGGTAGAATAGAAAGTGAATTAGATACATTTTGGATTCACAAAAATAGGATAGATAATGGAATATTTTCTTTGAATTTGTCAAATGCAAATGGACTACACATTGTTGATGTATTGTTGCTTGTATATATTGTATATAGTTATTATACTTATTGTATATAGTTTTTCTTATATTAGTTATAACTTTTTTATTTTTTATTAGACAAAAAAGGGGAAATGTGGTGATATTTTATTTGTGCTAAATTATGGTGATATTTTATTTGTGCTTCAATAAATAAAGCTTGCCTGGAGATTAGAGGAATAGGAACAGCCATTATAAGTAAACAATGAAGTCAGGCAATGGTAGCACATGCCTTTAATCCTATCAGTTGGCAGGCAAGAATCTGTCTGGATCTCTGTGAGTTCAAGGCCACACTGGAAACAGCCAGGTATGGTGGCACATGCCTTAAACTCCAACACTAGTTAACCATGGAGGTCTGTACAGACAGATAGGAAGTGACAGAGCTGGGCAGGAAAAGGAAGTGATGTAGCTGGACAGAGAGAGCCAATCAGATGGCAGAACAGCAAGGCATATAGGCGTGGGTAGACAGGGAGTTGCTTGCATGTTGAAGTTGCCAAGTTGGTGAGGTAAGGTTAGCTGTGGCTTTCTCTACTTTTCTGATCTCTCTCAGGCTTTCACCCCTATATCTGGTGCTGTGGAATGTCATTCTGTATGTTGTGAATATGTGTTGCTCTGATTGGTTGATAAATAAAATGCTGTTTGTCCAGTAGCCTGGCAGGAAGTATAGGCGGGAGAAGCAGACAAGAAGAATTCTGGGAAGAAGAAGGCTGAGTCAGGAGTCACCAGCCAGACACAGAGGAAGCAAGATGTGAAGGCAGAACTGAGAAAAGGCACCAAGCCATGTGTCTAAATATAGATAAGAATTATGGGTTAATTTAAGTGTGAGATCTAGTCAGTAATAAGCCTGAGTTAATGGCTGAGCAGTTATAATTAATATAAGCTTCTGAATGCTTATTTTATAAGCAGCTATGGGACCACAAGGCTGGATAGGACAGAGAAATCTTCCAACTACAATTTGGTTCCATGTTTTTTATTGAATAAGACCATTTAGAAATTCATCTACAGCTTTGTAATAGTTCAGTAAATAATTAAACAACTGTCTGTTTTAACAATTTAACAACTGTCCTACTGAGTTGCCTTGTGAAGAATTGATATAAGGGATTGTCTAGTTTCTTGTAACTTATTATGCCTTGTTCAGTTGATATCCCTGGGATGACAGCTCTTGTTTTGTTTTTGTTTTTTTTCCATAAGGGAAAAGGAAGAAGCATGGAATGTGGGGGAGAGGAGGTGGGGGAGGGACTGAGAGGAACAGAAGGAGGAGAGACTTCAAGTCAGGATGTAATGTATGCGAGAAAAAAAGAAAGAAAAACAATTCAACCTCAAATGAAAAAAAAAAAAAGAATGACTTGTTACAGTTCAGTAAATAATTTAATTAACAACTGTCTGTTTTCTTGCAAAGACAGCAGTAAGACATTTAAAGCATAGACATCTGGGAAGAATCAGAAGAACAACATGGCAGAACCTGAGAACAGGGTTGCAACCCATGGGGTGAGATGTTTTTCCAAGATCAAGGTATGGATTGTTAGCTTGTATGCCTGCATATGTGCATGAGAGTCTTTTAAGTAAGCTTTGATAGTCCTTGTAACATTGCTCAGATTACATGAATTTTTCCAACACAAAAGCCATTTTACTCAATTTGTTGTTAATTTCTTGCCTTAAAGAATTTGATTTTATAATTAGGGATGTCTAACCAGGATAATTCATCCAGGAAACTTAGTAAGAATTGCTTTAGAGGATCTTAAATGTGGATGAGATTTAAAATGTTTTAGGCATGTATTACATTTAAAATGTATAGGTTGTGGAATTTAGTCTGAGGACAGAGGTCAGAACCTCAGTGCTCAGCCCTCGGGGTTCCTGACAGAAGGTCAGGGGTCACAGCTGGGAAACAGTTCCCCAACAACTATTGAATGATATGCAAAGAAGACTTCATGACCCAGTCAGACAAATATTTTTTTCAAACTTTGGCAATACTACAATCATTGCTTTGTAAGAAAAATGTCCATTCTATTCACTGTTTTGGTGGTTTTCAGTAGTTTAGAGATAACTGTCCTTCTCGTAGCTCCAAAGGCATCTTTGCATCGCCAAATGTGAACTTGTATTAACCCAAGGAATCTGAGCACTAGCCTAGTCTCTGCAGAGTCCCTCACAGGTTCCTCTCTGAGCTGCTGCCTCCTCAGTCATCCCATCACAAGCTCTTTTACCTTAGTCACATGTAGTGGACTCCATACATTGATGTAAAAGAGACGGAGGCCTCAGACTCAGCCCTGGAAAGTGTTTTTACCTGCAGTCATGCATGAATTATTGAGACCCAACTCTCTCAAGTTATCCTTCAGTTCTCACATTATTCTGAGGAGCCCAGGTCCCCTGGCTCATAACCTTGGCCAGATGCATACTAGATGTGTCACTTTGGACAGTTGGTGCAGATTGTTGATACTTAAGTGTATTTCATCTGGAAAGGGTAATGGTAGTCCTACATGTCAGATAAAAACACCATTCTGAGACGTGTGTGTGTGTGTGTGTGTGTGTGTGTGTGTGTGTGTGTGTGTCTGTTTCTGTCTCTGTATGTATGTGAATGCTCACCTTTAAGGGCTATTCTCAACTACTGGTATGAGGCATTAGACCCATATGCTCAATACACCAGAAAACTCCTCTATTTCTGATCTATACCTCCTCTACCACCTTTAAGATGTTTTAATTACTTTAAATTTATTTATTTATTTATTTATTTATTTTTTTTTACTGGGTCACCTGGCTACCTCCCCGCCCCCCCCCCCCCCCCCCCCCTTTTTTCTTTTGGTTTTTTTTTTTCTGATCTCAAGGCAAGCTTTATTTTTCAGAACACAAACAGAATATCACACAACAACTGTGAAAAAACAAATCCTTGGGCTATATAAGCATATGTGGTGCTGCTCAGTCATATATATAATAGTTCCACGTTTTTTTTCTCTTTTAGGAATCAACATACAGTTTCCTACAGTGGGTAAAACAATTTACATTCCTACCAATGACATCATGTTGTTACTTCTATTCAGTTTCCTTGCTAGGTAACACAGGTACCCTGATAATCCATTGTGATTTTGATTTGCATTTCCCTGACAACAATTGACACTGAACACTTATTCATAAACTTGGCCACCATTTCTGTCATTATGACAAGGCAGCTACTCAGTTCTTTTGTGCATTAATTAATTTATTTTTTTTTAAATTCTATGACATAGCCTTTATTTCACTTGTTTTTCCATTACCTAATGTGTTCCCAGATAAACATACTATTGCTCCTTTACACTCTCCAGTGTCTGCTCATATCTCACCTTCTCACAAAGGCCATCTGTAGCCTTTTCATACAGCCAGCAATGGTTATTTCACATTATATTCTACCTCTCTACCTACAGCATCTAAAACAGTACCTGGAAACATCTACTCAATAAACATACAAAGCAACAAAACATACTGTACTATTTTCCTGTGAGTAATTCTTCAGTCACCTTTACTTACATATACTATATACGTATATATGAAACTGATTTATCATCGCACTAAGTGTTTCTTCCCAATCAGGCCTCTCTCGGGGGTGAACATTTCTATGTAGCTCTGGAACAAAATCATCCTCTTCAGACTGTATTGAGGACTTCATCTTCCTTCTTTAGGTTGGATTTTTCCTTCTAGCGCTTTCTGTAAGGCTGGGTTTGTGGATAGGTATTGATTAAATCTGGTTTTATCATGGAATATTTTGTTTACTCCGCCTATGGTGATTGAGAGTTTTGCTGGATATAATAGTCTAGGTTGGCATCCGTGGTCTCTTAGTGTCTGCATAACATTTGTCCAGGACCTTCTAGCTTGCATAGTCTCTATTGAGAAGTCTGGTGTTATTCTGATAGGTTTGCCTTTATATGTTACTTGGTCTTTCTCCTTTGCAGCTCTTGATATTTTTTCTTTGATCTGTATGTTTAATGTTTTGATTATTATGTGGCGAGATGACTTTCTTTTTGGATCCAGCCTATTTGGTGTTCTGTAAGCTTCTTGTATCTTCATAGGTATTTCTTTCTTTAGGTTAGGAAAGT
>CABHPP010146839.1:23987-40281 GCA_902168425.1 Peromyscus attwateri | reverse complement strand
AGGTATTTCTTTCTTTAGGTTAGGAAAGTTTTCTTCTATGATTTTGTTGAATATATTTTCTGTGCCTTTGAGTTGGTATTCTTCTCCTTCTTCTATCCCTATTATTCTTAGGTTTGGTCTTTTCATGGTGTCCCAGATTTTTTGGACGTTTTGTGTTACGACTTTTTTGTCTTTAGTGTTTTCTTTGACTGACGAATCTATTTTCTCTATTGTGTCTTCAGTGTCAGAGATTCTCTGTTCCATCTCTTGTATTCGGTTGGTTATACTTGTTTCTGTAGTTCCTGTTCATTTAGTCAGGATTTCTATTTCCAGCATTCCCTCAGCTTGTGTTTTCTTTGTTGTCTCAATTTCTTTTTTCAGATCTTGGAATGTTTCTTTCATCTGTTTAATTATTTTTTCTTGGCTTTCTTTGCTTTCTTCCAATTTTTTGTTTGTTTTTTCTTCCATTTCTTTAAGGGAATTTTTTATTTCCTCTCTAAGGAAGTTTTTCATTTCCTCTTTAATGGAGTTTTTCATTTCCTCTTTAAGAGAATTTTTTATTTCCTCTTTAATGGAGTTTTTCATTTCCTCTTTAAGGGATTTTTTATTTCCTCTTTATTAATGGAGTTTTTCATTTCCTCTTTAAGGGAGTTTTTTATTCCCTCTTTAATGGAGTTTTTCATTTCCTCTTTAAGGGATTTTTTTATTTCCTCTTTAATGGAGATTTTCATTTCCTCTTTGAGGAAATTTTTTATTTCCTCTTTAAGAATATTTTTTATTTCTTCTTTAAGGGCCTCTATCATCTTCTTTAAGTCATTGTTAGGATTAATTTCTTCTGTTTCTTCTGCCTTGGTATGTTCAGGACTTGCAAGTGTAGGGTCGGTAGGTTCTGGTGTTGTCATATAGGCCTTTATGTTGTTGCCTGTATTTTTCCGCTGGCGTCTACTCATCTCTTTCTCTGCTCAGTGCAGATGGTGTGAGACCCTAACCCTTCAGGCTTACACCTCTAAGCCTCAGAAATGAGAAACTTCAAGCACCGGGAAATGAGAAACTAAAAATCTGGTTCTCTGGGCAAGCTGACCACCCCTGTTCTCAGTCGGTGAGGTATATATTTACGATTCTGGTGATCTGGTTCGGTGGTTGTGTGGTCTTAATAAGTTCTTTTGAGAGCTTCTTGAAATACAGGATCCAAAGACACCTCTTACTCCGTGGCTTGCTGTATAGCTGGGTGGCTGGCCCCTGATGTCTTCCTCCTTCTCTGGCTCCTCGATCCTTCAGGTTCCTGCGAGCACCACGGCATCCTCCCTCGTTGCCTCTGTAGCCACAGCTGCAGTGATCCCTGCCACGCGGAGCCCAGGTCCCGCAGGGCACACCTGCCCCGCAATGCGTTCTCCACTAGTTCCCAATTGAGAAGAAATCAGCAAGGTGATTAACATCCACTGTGGGAGTACAGGTGTCCCTGATCCTTGTAGCTCCTCTTCTTGCGTTCACCCAGCTCTGTCTCGCCCCAAAGGGTCACCCGGGGAGCCTCCGGCAGCTGCTCCTTCCCTGTGCTCGCTACGACCGGACCGCTGCTCGTACCCGTGCCTCTCACCCATACCGCGCCTCTCACCCGTGTGCGCAGGCCTGGGGAGACCGCACAGGAAGGATCGATCCAAACCGCGGATTCCTGAGGAAGGCAGAGAAACTCTGATGCTCTAGCCAGCTTTTCTTAACTTAAATTAATCCTTCTATCTTTTTTCTCTGAGCTTTTATCTTTCACTTTTTCTGTATACCTTTTTTGACGTCTTTCTTTGTGGCCCTGTTCCTCTTACTTCCACATCAGTTCATCATCCTATTTTGCTCTCACACACGGCCCACCAGCGGCAGGTACCATCTTGATTCCCGCCAGTCGTAATTTCGTAACATCTTCTGGTTGAGGATCTAAATTTATTTTTTACTTTTATGTATATGGATATTTTGCCCTCATGCATGTTGGTACATCTCTTGTGTGTCTGGTATCCTTGGAGGCCAGAAGAAAGTGTTGGATCTCCTGGAACTGGAGTTACAGGTGGTTTTGAACCATACACAATGTGGGTGGGTGTTAGGAACTGAATTCAGATCATCAGCAAGAGCAGTCAGTGTTCTTGATTGCTGAGACACATCTCCAGCATCATATCTTAGGAAAAAGATGAGTATTGTGATTATTAGTTACTAATATTAATAGCATTTGTAGGGAAATGTCATCAGATACCATAAACACTACTTCTCAAAGTTTGTCTGTGGTTACTGTCTTAGGTATAGTTTCTATTGCTGTGAAAAGACACCATGGCCACTGCAATTCATAAGGGAAAACATTTAATTGGGGCTGGCTTACAAGTTCAGAGGTTTAGTCCATAATCATCATGGTGGGAAGCATAGGGGCCCAAGGGAGATGTGGTTCTAGAGAAGGATCCAAAAGTTCTACATGCAGATTGGCAGGCAGCAGGAAGAGAGTGACACTGGACCTGGCTGGAGCTTCTGAAACATCAAAGCCCACCTTCATTGACTCACTTCCTCCAACAAGGTCACAGCCCCTGATAGTGCCACTACCTGATGGCCCAGCATTCAAATCTGTGAGCTTATGGGGGCCATTCCTATTCAAACCAACATAGCTACTTTGGAGTTTAGCAACAGTAGATATTGGTGTGGATGTTATGGGAAAATGTTAAAAACACGAGTTTACAAGTCAAAATTTAGAAGTAATTGCTTAAAAATAATTAGACTGCTCTGAATTTAGAATTATCTAGAATGTTAGAGTGGTCAAATTCTCTACAGTGCCAGACTGAAGCTCCTGGTTCTTAAGTTCAGAAATGTAATCATTAAGAAAAGTGTCCCAGGACAGGGGGAATGATGGTCTTAATGACCTTCAGCCATGCACACACTGATGACTTCACCAGGCACCACTGGTTAGTTCTAACCCAGTGGCTAAACTACATGGAACAAAAAGCTAAACCAAAACTCATGAACCTTGGAAAAGGGCTGGCAGGAATGAGGGTGTTGATAGGAAAGAAAGTGGAGGAAAGAGGTAGAAAATAATGATGATGCCATGTATGTATGAAATCACCAAACAGTAAGGTTTATCAATAAAACTTATTAACAGAAAGGAAAATTTGTCAAGGAAGTGAGGAGATGTCTTGATCAGTAAAGTACTTGGCCTTAGAAGCAGGAGGACCTGAGTTCAGTCCCCAAGTCTACATAGAAACTAGGCATGGTGACACCAACTACAATTTCAGTGTGGGTGACATGGAGTCAGCAGATACTTGGTGTTCATGGACAAGCAAGGCTTTCCTGCTGGGTGAATTCCAGGCAGGTGAGAGTCTCTGTTATTTTTTAAAAACTGTATAAAGCTTGAGGAAATACACCTGCAGTTGTTTTCTCTCTCCCCATGTGCATATAGATAATGAACTCATCCCTCACAAAATGGATACACTAAAAAAGAAAAAGGATGAGAGAAAAAAGAGAACTCCCTTAGGAAGAATGAAAAGACTGCTCCAAAGGAGTTTGCTTCAGACTCTAGAGTGCTGAGGTGAACAGTCAGCAGGACTGGGTTTGTAAATACAGATGTTGTGTAGCAGTGGACCTGAACCAGCATGGACACTGGTTTCGTTCACTTCCTGAGCAGAAGCAAATGCTTTAGGGAGAGTGCAGTGTGCTCACTAACTGCTTGGATTGCTCCTTCAAAACATAGATCAAAGAAAATATCCTTAAGTTTGATATTTTTATATTGATAGATCTTACTGTTAAATATAGGAACTGAGTTATAAAACCAATGTGAACATTACCAAGTATCAATCACATCATCTGTAAGATTTGTAGGGGGAAGAGAGAACTCTGCAAGTGGAATTTGAAGTTAGAAGACAAACTTCTAGAGCTGGAGTTACACTTTCTTACAATCATAGAGTACTTTTGAGCTATACTGAACTTGGTGTTCATGTTTCCCAGTTCTTTCTTTTGCATTTATTTCTGTTCTCGTTTATCCAGATTAATTGGTACTTAAATTTACAAGCACTAATAACTAATCTAACACAGTATGATCTGCCTATTATTTCAGATGAGATAACACAGAAGTTCCAGAAGCTGGCATGGTGTCATTTGCCATCAACCAGCTGCTGGAAGATAAGGGAAATAGGAAGCTCATTTACTACATCACTCAAGAGTTCATTAGTAACAGGCAGGCAGTGGGGAGTCTTATAAGGATACAGCCACACTTTGTCCTGCACCCAAGAGATCCCCAAAATGTTCTGCCCTGTGTTTTCACGCCATGAACACCACTTGGACTACTGAGATAAAGGGTTATAGGGCGTATTGCCCCAGGAAGAAAAATAAAACAGGTCATGCTGCCTCCAGCAGTGAGAATGTAGCTTGTTGTTCTCAAGAATGCAGACAAAGAGGAAAAAAAAAAACAGCAAGTGTTGAACTGGTCAAGACATCCAGAGACCTGTCATTCCTGCAGATAGAACAGAGTAGGCTTGCTGCAGAAATGATGCTGTGGTGTAATTCTGTGTCCTGTTCCTTCCCTTCTTAAGTGAACAACACTTGTCCTGCAGATAACAGTATAGTGATGAAGAGCCATCAATAGCTACATCTTACATAGAATAACTCCATGTCTTTCTGTGTGACTAAGGTACACTGATACATGCGCAAAACCATATCCACCCACAAAACTCACCACTGCTAACCAGCTATTCTAACTCTGCATTTCCAGAGTGTAGTGGTATTTGCTCCACCCATGACCTTGGGCTATAGGGCCTGAAGGAGGTGGTGCTTCTTACCATTGTACCTGACCTCTTAAAAAGAGAAGAGAGAGGGGTCTGTAGTCCCTTCTTTCTTTTAAGTATATATGTAGGTATGTATTATCCTGGTGTTATCAGACTCCAAAGGATCTGGGAATTGAACCTGGATCCTATGGAACATTAGTCAATGCTCTTAACCCCTGAGCCACCTCTCTATGGACCCCATAACCCACTCTCCTCTCTTTTTAAGAGGTGACATACAAGGACAAGGAGCACTGCCTCCTTGGGGCCCTTGGTCATGGGTGGAGCAAATACCACTACACCAGAGTTAGGACAGTGATAGAGCAGAGATTACACTTTAAGGCTTCTTCCATGTTCAAGGTCTGTTTAAGTTGCATACAATCCTATATCTCATGGTAGGGGCCTTTTTGTCAGTAGATGGAGGATATATAATTGGAAAACAAAGTTCTCATTTTTTCTTAAATGTTTTTCTTCTTAGATGTTTCTGTTTTCATTAACAATGGCATATGTAGCCAAATCACTATCAGGAACTTACATGAATTCTATGCTCACACAAATAGAGAGACAATTTGATATCTCCACATCTGTAGTTGGATTGATCAATGGGAGCTTTGAGATCGGTGAGTGATTTTCATATTTACTTATTGTTATATGTTGATATTCTCTCCTTATTCCTGTTGTGTCCAGGGTCTCGCAATAATTGGGGTTAGTCAGACCACCAAAGTCTGTTAAACCAGAAGCAAACTTTATTCCAGAAAAATAAAAAATTAAAAATTAAGAAAATAATAAAAGACTGCAGGGTACAAAGCTTATCAGCTAGCTGAGACTACAGTCAATTTTAGAATTCTGGGGCTGTGGCAATGGAGGCAGGTACCGGCCCCCTTTTATAGTGTAGGCACGGGGTGCATACTAGGAGTCATGTTGAAACATCAGGCAAGGGATGCATGCTAGAAGTCACATAAAAACAACTATTAAAAGTTAACTTTGATCCAGGCAGGTGTTGGTGTAAAGGGCAAAGGGGTTAAAAGTTAACCCCTGGCTGTTGACAGAGGAGCTGGCTGTAAAGCAGACAGCCATTGTTAGCAGTTAACCTTTAGAGCTGATGATTGTCAGTTTTTATCTCTTAAGCTTATAATTTTATATTTCTATATTCCTGGACCCTTCAATTTCCTGCATTAGACTATTTGATCTGACTGAGGTACATGCTTCCTGATGTGATTGAATAGCCTGGTTTGGGTGTGAAGAAACCACCATTTAAATATTCCCAGAATAGCACCTAATTATTGTCACATACCCTGACTTTTTTTTCTGACAAGAGGCTGATGATTTAGTGTATTAATATCTAATTCTATCATTTGATAAGTCAAAGAGAAGCTCAGGGCTTTTCTTTGGCATTTGAGAAGGTTGCTGTGGGAGCCTGGAGGAACTGGGGTTCTGAAGAAGAGAGCGAGTGCTTCTCTTCCCCCACTGTCTGTGAGGTTGGCAGCTCTCCGCTCCTAGTCACTGGTAAGATGAGGGTGCTTTCCTGTGTTTGAGTTGTGTCAGACATGATTGCTAAGAGGAGTGAATGAACTTTAGCCCCTGAATTTGTGTAAAGAACTGGGATGTGAGAGTACAAAGGGTGAAGGAGGGAAAGATGCCCTCTTTAGACAAAGTGACCTGGAAGCCTTTTATTCTTGTTATTTACTTCCTTCAAGGTGAAATTGTCTTTAATGTATTTAATCAAAACAGCAAGACTATGAAGTAGTGAACCCACACTGAGGATGCTCCATCCTGTCTCCAGGGTCAATCTCCTTAGTGCTTGCTCTGCCCCCTGTGTCCTCGGCCTTCACAGTGCAGTCAGGATGAATGCCTTCCATAGACCTTTCACAGATTCAGTCATGTTCTAGTGTGTTAAATGCAGCAAGTGCAGCCCATTGGTTATCCAAGGTCTTACAGAACACACTGTGCTAGGGAGGTCAGTCTCCTGAAGGAGTAAAGGTTTTCCAGGTGGAGAAGTGGACAGGTAAATGTGAGGGGAGATTTGTACAGAGGATGAACCGTCAAATGGTTTGTGTGGGATGTAGTCAGCCCTGTATTATGGGAAGGTGAAATGTGTTAGAGCGTGATCCTGGAGTGATGTGCAGACGAAATATAGGTAGTCTGTGACTTGCTCTATAGTATATCTTTTATCCCTCTGGTGGAAGAGAGCCAGTATAGGGTTAGAAGAGGGTACTGATCTTTGTATGCTGAGGACTCACATTGAAAACCTAATTGTGATGATATTGTGTTCCCCAAAATATTATGCACCCTAATAAACTTATCTGGGGTCAGAGAACAGAACAGCCACTAGATATAGAGGCCAGAAAATGGTGGCACACATGCCTTTAATCCTAGCACTCCAGAGGCAGAGATCTGTCTGAATCTCTGTGAGTTCAAGGCCACACTGGAACAGCCAGGCGTGGTGACACACGCCTTTAATCCCAGGAAGTGATGGCAGGAAGCAGAAAAGTATATAAGGCACGAGGACGAGGAACTACAGCCTGGTTAAGCTTTTAGGCTTTTGAGCAGCAGTTCAGCTGAGATCTATTTGCATGAGGACACAGAGGCTTCCAGTCTGAGGAAACAGGATCAGCTGAGGAATTGGCGAGGTGAGGTGGCTGTGGCTTGTTCTGCTTCTCTGATCTTCCAGCATTCCCTAATACCTGGCTCCAGGTTTGTTTTTATTAATGAGATCTTTTAAGATTCGTGCTACACCTAATGCCATCTGATTTCAGGATAATATTTTAATTGCATAAAATGAAACTATATACTTGAAGAGAAAGCTAGTTATACTGAAGCAGAATTATCAGAACATTTAAACAGCCCATCAAACAGGAATATTTGTGCTTTTTAAAGAGCAAGGTGAATCTTATCTGGATCTGATTTTCAAGTGATTATTGGCTCCATGACATTTTGCAGTATTTACAACTGTGATGTCAGAAACCACTATTTATTCTTCTATTGGTGATAGAATCATGGCTGCTCATGTCACTACTGCTTCCTACTTTACCATGAACAGAAATGTTAATGCCAGTTAATGATTATTGAAAATAATTTTCTCCCAGTTCCCAGAAAACTTGAGTTTCTTGGGAAAGCTAATTTTTGTGGACTCTGGTTTTTAGACTAAAGGTTAAAAAGTTCTGTTTAAATTAGAAAATATTAACTCCTTCCACCAGCATTGGATGTGATAGGTGACTTAGGGAATCCTTAATTAGAAATAGTTGTGAGAGGAAGTAATTCACATTGGTCAGTGAATGCAGCATTTGGTGGGCATTTCTCCAGATAGTTTTGCAACAACTTTCCTCTAGCCTGGACCACAACTTACTTCTCTCCCCACACCTTCCCATCAATTACTTGAGGGACACAGCGAGGCAATGTAAAAGGCAATCTAAGCCTAATGTGAAGAAGGGATGCTTTTCCTCTCAAACAATAGCGATTTCAGACAAGATCCAGTGTGTTCAGGATGGTATAATCATAGACTAGAAAGATGCCCAGAGACTTCAAACAGTGAGTGTCCTGGGACATTACCTTCTGCATTATGACCTCACAGACAGGGCTTTTAGAAAGGGAGACAGGCTGTCATAAGGGCAATAAAGATGTGGAGGTGGGGCACACATCATTCAAAATAAAGTAACATCTCTTCTACTTAGATAGCAGACTAAAGAGATATAGAACTGGAAGAAAAACAAAGTCTTTATATATCTTTCAAGTTTGAGATCACTTAGAGATTTGCTAAGTCATCAAAGAAGTGTGTTTGAGTTTTCTGATCTTTCCTTTATGTATAGTATGAGCAGAGTGAATATCTTCATCAAACTAAAAATATGTAGTTTGTGGAGGACTTACATATACATATTAGGTTTTTTCCATCTCATTTTTTGGTGTACATAATACTGATGATTGAGCCTACAGCCTCCCACACATGAGGCAATCATTCTACCACTCTATCCCCAGCCCCTATTTTTACTTTTTATTTTGAGGACGCTCTTGATAAGATGCCTAGGCTGGTCTTGTACTCACTCTGAAGCCAAGGCCAATTTGATCTTTTTTGTTTGTTTGTTTGTTTTCAAGACAGGGTGTCTCTGTGTAGTTTTGATTCCTGTACTGGATCTCGCTCTCTAGACCAAGCTGGCCTCAAACTCACAGAGATCAGCCTGGCTCTTCCTCCCAAGTGCTGGAATTAAAGGTGTGCACCACTGACACCAACCAACTTTGATCTTGTAGTCTTCTTCTCTTAATCTCCCTATAACTGGGGATGGCAGGTCTGTGCCACCAGGCCACACTGGTTCTTTCATCTCTTAACATCTTCATCAAAGGCCTCTCTGTCAGAATAGTGTTTCCCACTGAGTTTATTTAAACCTAAGCTTTCTCCTAAGCCACAGAGATGGACTCCTGCAATCTAGACCTAAGACAGTTGGAGGGTTAGGACTCTGACTTTCTCTCTGTTAACACTATTTCCTGGTCTAAGGAAAGATGTGACAGTAGAAGCAGACATCCAGCCTGGCCATGTTGAGTATAAAGGGGTGTTTAAATAGTAAGTTAAAAACCATGAATCCATTTGACTCGGCATAGAGCAGACATGAGAGGAGAGGTCAGAGGTGACACGCAGGCTGACACCTGCTTTTGTATCCATTCCCAAGGGCTGGATAATCCTGAAAAGAGCCCTTAATATTCTCCAAATATGGAGCAGAACCCTCCTTCAGGGTCACAATTGATATACATATTTATTAAATTGATATATATAACAATGCACAAATCTCCCAAGCACCCATCCTGTATTCTTAAGGTGGTTGTTGAAAACGAACTCTAGAATCCAAATGTTGGAGAGGCTGTTGACTAAGATCTGCTATTACTTTACTGAACCAAGCACTCTCATTTCCCTCTCTAGGAAACCTTTTGTTGATTATATTCATGAGTTATTTCGGAACAAAACTGCACAGGCCTCTCATGATTGGTGTCGGATGTGTTGTTATGGGCCTAGGGTGTTTCTTAATGTCACTACCTCATTTCCTGATGGGCCGGTGAGTATTCCAGTCCTTGAAGATATTTTAGGTTCAACTTTCACTTACAGAAAATGAGGCTCAGAATTTTCTGTCTGGGAAAAGCACTGCTTCCCCAAAGTTCAGAATGCTAATATGGAAATTAGAAGATATATTATCCACTCTGCTGGTATGATCTGTGAATCTTATAGCCTGGGTCCATTTCAGGTCCCAACCTGTCCATCATGAAGTGGGAATTTGAGACATTGCTTTCATGAAGTTGAGACACCTAAATAGATTCTCTGAATCTGCCAAAGTTTGTGCTGAGTCCTTCATCAGGACTATTTAGACCCTACAGTTACAAGGGGTCTACAGTGTGACATAATCATGGGTCAGCAGGGATAGACCAATGTCAAGGCTGATTTTATTTTTGTGTTTACCAATGAATCATAACATAGAAGAGTATAAAAGTGAAATTATGTTTGTTAACTCTTACCCCCTTTCTTGCTTTCTGGGGTAAGTTTTCAGTTCTTTCTTCTGTTTGCCTGTGTGTCTTGTTAGTTTTTGATACTTTAATATTAAATGATATAAAAATACTGCTTTCCACCACAGAGTCATGCTATTCTTTGTTATGGAACTCAATTCCTTCTCTAGACTGAATACTTAGCTCATGTCCCCATTAGAGTGACTCTCTGAGTCTCTCACTGTCTCCCGCCCTCACTGGCTGGCAGGGTGGACATCCCTCAGAACAGGTCAGGGCTGCAAGGTTGTCCCGGGCACGCCTCTCGCTGGTGTCTGCTGTTCTCCACCTGCCTCTGAACTGCAATCCTCTGGGCCAGCTCAGTGCCATTTCCTTGTAATTCCCCATCATTCTTTCCTTATGAATTTGTCTGACTTCTTCCCTCCTCTTCCTCTTCCTCCTGCCTCCCCTCTACTCTTCTTCATCATTTCCTTCTTCTATCTTTCCTTTTGTTTTTAAGATCTTTCATCAATTTGGTGTGTGTCAATGCTTTCCCTGCATGTATATGTGTGTACCATGTGTGCATCTGGGGCCCACAGAGATCCTCTGTAACTTGAGTTAGAGGTGGTTGTCAGGTACCATGCAGGTGCTGGAAGAATGAAGTTGGATTCTCAAGAGCAACAAGTGCTCTTAACCACTGAGTCATCTCTCCAGATCCCCTTTGCTTTGCTTTTCTGAGACAGAGACTTGCTATATAGCCCAGGCTTGTATGGAATATACTATGTAGCTCAGGCTGGCCTCAACCTTTGGGCGGTCCTCCTGCTGCTGCCTTCTAAGTGGTGACACTTTGGTATTTTGCTGTTAGCATTTCTGGTCCCATGACACTGTATTGTCAGGTGGATTCTGTCGTCTCTTGTTACGATATGTGAACTTTTTCTTCTGTTCGAGTTAATGAACACACAGGAGATTCATTGTTTGAATTCTCAGAAAAGAAGGGTAGGACCACAGATGAGAGAATGCAGAGTAGCTGTCTTGGTTTGTTGTGTTGTTTTGTGTCTTTCTAAAGCTTTTGTCTTCTTAATTCTACTTCAGGGAGCCTTTTCCTTTTTCTTTTGTTTGTTCTTTACCTCACCCCAATTATTTCTAGGAAATAGTCATTTAGAAACCACAGAGCTGACGTTAGAGAATCTGAAAGCGATGTCACCTACATGTAGAAACCTGAGAGCTAACTGTAAAGCAGAGGTACATTTTGGGTGATTATCAAGTTCTTTTGATGATATTGATGACTTACATTTATTCATTCAGGTTCTCTCTGTCTCTCTGTCTCTCTCTCTCTGAGACAGGCTTTCATGAAGCACATGCTGTCCTCAAACTTGCTGTATAGCTGAGGGTGGCCTTGAGTTTTTCATTCAGCTATAGTCACTTCTCAAGTGCTACAGTGCCAGGCAAGGGCCAGCACACCCAGTTCATACAGCTGTGGAGTTTAATCCTAGAGCTACCTGTCTTGCTTATTGTAATGATACAGATTTCTTTTTCTATTTATTTATTTATTTATCTATCTATCTATCTATCTATCTATCTATCTGTTTGTGTGTGTGCATGTGTGTGTGTTCAATGTTTTTATGATGATGACAATGACTGCTGTGGAAATGGAAATGTGTCTGCACAGGCTCTGGATGCTATGTTTTCAGTGAACAGGAGTCAGTAATCTGCAGATGCTCTCATTCCACTCAGTTCCTCACAGTGAATGTTTCCTGTGTCCACACAGATATGAATATGAAAAATCAATTTCATCTGCAAGCAACTTGTCAAACAGCTTCTTGTGTTCGGGAAACAGAACCCAGACCTTAATGCCAACGCATGACCCAAAAGGTTGACTAATGCTTCTTATTGCTTTCTGCTCAAGACTGGGCCACAGAATACACTTTTATTAAGGACTTTGAATATGACACTGGGTTTAGTAGGCATGTAACACAAATGGACAAACTTTAATTCCTTCTTCAGGAAAGGAAGTTGTCTAATAACATAGAATACTCTGCCTCCTGAGTTTGACTATACTTATTAAGACTCCTTTGTTTCTTAAAGTGGGTGTTTTAAAACTAAGCCAAAGATATCCACCCCACCACCATTGCAGAATTAGTCCCACAAGGGAAGATGACTTAGAAGGATAGGTTTAGACACATGATGAGATCTATGTGTTTGGCCTAGTTTGGCTTCCTGTTGCTGCAATAAAACATGAACTAAAACCAACTCAGGTAAGAAAAGAGTTTCTGCAGCTTACAAATTGCAGTCCATCATATGGGAAGCCATGGCAGGAACCTGGGCGTAGAGACCAAAGCAGAGTTCACCAATGAGTCTTGCCTACTGAAATGCTCAGCTACTTCTCTTATACAGCATAGGCCAATCTGCCCAGCCCTGGCACTGCCAAAGTGGTCTATGCTGTCTTTCATCAGTTAACCAAGAAGGAAATGCCTCATAAACATTCATTCCCACAGGCATATCTGATGAAGGCAACTCCTCAGCTGAGATACCCTCTTCTCAGGTCTTTCCAGATTTGTGTCAAGTTAACAAAATCTAACCATGACAGTGATTATGCAAATAGGAAATATAACAAGAAAGAAGCTTTCCTGAATCTGTGCTGTGCACCTGTTCAGAATTCCTTGATTATCCAGGAATTTGTCTTTCAGTCTCCTTTTCCTTCTTTAACAGAGACATTATTTTGCAGATTAACCAAACAGTGGTTTTCCCTTAGTTCCTAGGGGCCCAGGCACTGTGCTCCTGGCTCCTGTCCTTCATATGCTATATTGTTAATTTTACATCACTGTGATCAAAATCCCAAAGAACAACTCAAGTTAGGAAATGTTTGTTTTCACTCACTGTTTTAGAGGGTTCAGCCCATGGCACCTTGGCTCCATGTTTATGGACAGAGTATCATGGTGACATGAGTGCTGGCTTATTCTGTTCTTCACTTCTTTTTGGTCAGGAAGAATGGAAAACAAGATACAGGAAGTGGTGAGATATAGCCTCTGTGAACATGTCACCGCCATGACCAACTTCTTCCAATTAGACCCACCTCCTACCTTTTAGTACTTATCAATACTGCCACTCTCATGACTCCATCAACAGATTAGTTCATTGATGATTATGTGAGAGCCTGGTGACCTGTCTCTGAACATGACCCACAGACACAGTCAGATGTTGTGTAAAAGTACTTACTGTATGTATTAGTTACTTTTCTTTGACTTTAATAGAACACCATGAACAAGGGAATGTATACAAGGAAGAGTTTATTTGTGTTTATGGTTACAGGGCAGTGATTCTCAACCTTCCTAATGAGTGATCATATAATATAGTTCCTTATGTTGTTGTGACACCCAACCATAAAATTATTTTTGTTGCTAATTCATAGCTGCAACTTTGCTATGGGTATGAATGGTAATGTAAATATATGCTATTTTAGTGAGTGTTCCAGATGACTCATTGTTCTAGAGGGATGAGATTCCATCAAGGCAGAGAGAAAGGCAGCAGGATCAGGAAATGAGGAGCTCACACCTCAACTATAAGGCAGAGAGAACAAAGTGGAAGTAGAGTGAGGCTTTAAGCCCTTGAAGCTCATCTCCAATGACATTCTTGCTTCTCCTCTTCAAATAGCACTACCAACTGGGACTAAGTATTTAATACCAGAGCCTCTGGGGGATATTTCCATTCATAGCTGCACATCATTCTCACAGAGGGCCTGATTGGTTTCTAGCACTGACATCAGGTTGCTCACAACCCCTGTCATTCCAGTTCTGGGGAATTAGGTGCCTTCTTCTGGCCCTCTTGGGCACTTGCACATATAAGTTGCACATATACACATGAAGGCACACACATCTACATATGCATTTTTAAGAAGTATTAAAATTGTTGAATTTTCAGTGGACCTGTGCAGATCTGCTGTACCTGGGATCAGGATTTGAGATCCTAGAAGAATGGGGCGGATACAGTCTGATGCTGAGACAACCTTGCTTCACTTTCAGTGGACTTTATACATGAATGAAACAGTGAAAGCAATGGTCTCAAGAGGGCCATTTGGGATCAGAAACACATGTAAATAAACACCAGTAAGCTCATACTAACTGTTAACAGAGCAGCCCTTTCCAAAACTCTCTCAGCACAGGCCAATTTAAACACAATTGCCTGGCACAGACTGTAGATTTTATCGGGAAAGCGTGAAGCAAGGCAGAAGGTAATATCCAGATTCAAGGCACACGGACCAGGTTGGCTTCCGTAGCTGTGTTCTTCCTTCCAACAAGAATCACAACTTATAAACTGAAGGTGATTGTTTGTCACAGGCAGCACAAAATAATGTCTATGGACGATCCAGGGAACGAAATGCTCTTGAGGTAGAGGGCCCTCTGCCTTTTTACCTGGAGCCTCTCTCACAGTTCCCCAGGATATTGTTCACCATACATTATTCTTTTGGCTGTGTTCCAACAAAACTCACAGATGCTAAAGGACCCAACACGGCACATGGACACTTAGTCTGGAGCTGTCTCAGCAGAATCACCTCAGACCAGAACATCTCCATTTTATCATGGATCCATGCCACAGGAATTGCAGCAGTCTCCAAGGCTTGGACTGTCACTGTTTCAGGGAATCTGTGGAGATCAAAATAACTTGAGAATCAAAGAGCAGCATTCTCTGAATGTCTGAGCCACAGAAACCCTGTAAGCAAAGCAACCAGAAACAGTGGCCTCAATGCTAGCCTGTTCTCACCTCCTGCACTGACCTTTGAAAAAAACCTCCCCTTTGCTCCTTGCATTTTGGTGAATAAGTTAAAATCTCCCCATGTGCAGAGCCCCAGCAAAGCACTTGATTCTTCCAGTGTGTGATACTTTCAGTTCTGCCTTAGAGGAGGGTTTATAATCTCCCTGTGATCTGTAGACAGAAATCATCATGTTCTTCAAAGATAAGAATCCAAGTACATAGAGATGAAAACTGATTTTACTGAACAAGGAGTAAGAGTTAGACTGCATGATTCAGTAGTGCTTAGGAAATTTATGGGCAGGCCCTGTCCAATCTATAGTTCAGGGTACATTGTCTTTCACATCCTTTAAAACACAATGTCTAGCTTCCCTAGGGAGTGGAAGTTTATTTAGCTTAGAACAAATTTGGGAGATTCATGCAAACCTTCAAAGATTTCTCCTTTTGCCTTTCAATTCTCTTTGGCCTTGTTTTTGTTATTCCATTGATCACCTACTACTCCACCTGTCTGAATATTTAATTGATAGTAAATGATGGAGTCTATTGAAAAACACAGTTGCAATTCAGTTAAACTCTTTAGTTTTTACAATATAATTGAGGCTGTAGAGAATTCCAACTTCTGTCTGTGTTGTGTAAGTACAGAATGAATTTTTAGAGACACACACATGTGCTAGTTTTCCTTTCTCAAAGTTATGGAGGATACAGACGGTGCCCATATTAACTTACTGGGTCCACTGGTTGCTGGAAAACCGAGTCCCTGGAGGTGATGGGAAGTCCTTGGTTGTATTGTTTGCCTATTTTTATGGTGTAGATTCTCACAACCAATGTTGTGAACTGAACACTGACTTGGGAAGTGGTGTCTATCTGTAGAGTCATCTCTCCCACCCAGTGGGAATTGGCTCCAGCATAGCACTTACACTCCATTGCAAAGTATTCTTTCAAATACGCAGTTGGGGTGACTCACTGATTCACAGACAACATTGTTATGGAATATTAATTTAACTAGGAAAATATGTTTGTTTATGCTGCCGAATATTACTTTACCTATGTGAAGGTGTGTTACATTTGTTTCTGCTGCATTTGTTTAATTATGTAAACTTGTGTTGCATTTGTTTCACCTTGCCTGGTTAAGGTGCCTGATTAGTCTAATAAAAAGCTGAACAGCCATTAGCTAGGCAGGAAAGGGATAGGTGGGACTAGTGGGCAGAGAGATTAAGTAGGAGGAGAAATCAAGGTTTGAAGAGAAGAAGGAGAAAAGAACAAGGAAGAATGAGAGGGACATACCCGGGACCAGAAACCAGGCAGCCACCAGTCAGCCAGACACTTGATGAAGCAGG
>CABHPP010146839.1:0-23887 GCA_902168425.1 Peromyscus attwateri | reverse complement strand
AGAGAGAGAGAGAGAGAGAGAGAGAGAGAGAGAGAAAGACAGAGAAAAAGAAAGAAAAAGAAAGAAAGACAAAAAACCCTGAGGTAAAAGGTAGAGAAAGAGAGACAGGTTAATTTAAGTTAAAGAGAGCTAGGCCAAGGATTCATAACTAATAAGAAATCTCTGTGTCATGATTTGGGTACTGGTTGGTGGCCCAAAAAAGAAAGCCTCCTACACAGTACAGTAACATAAGTCACTGAATGATTATCATGGGCTTGAGACATGATTACAGAGAAATTTGAATTAACTTTCAAAATGCTCATGCAGTTTTCTGTTTTAATGCAGAGTGCATAAAAGAAATTAAATCCTCAATGTGGGTATATGTAATGGTAGGAAATGCTATCCGTGGAACTGGTGAAACTCCCATCATGCCCTTGGGTATTTCCTACATAGAAGATTTTGCCAAATCTGAAAACTCCCCTTTATATATTGGTAAGTTTGAAAATCAGACTTGGGATTGTTATTAGCATAGCAAGTTCTGAGAGGTAAGTATCACCTATTGATTTGGACACATTGTGCTTTCAAGAACCATGAGCAGAGTACTATGGAACCATTGGTCATAAGATTATTCAATTAAGGGAATTAAATTGTATTTCCAGATAGTATTTGACTCACTGTATCACATTACAGCTTCCACAATAAGATTTTTTTTCTTTTAAATTTTATTTTATTTTGCTTTATTTTGGGGGGAAGATTGCAAATGCAGAGAGTAGATACAAAGGGATGGGAAGATGAATCAGATATGGATGCATAATACAAAATGCACAAAGAATCAATAAAAAGTTAAAAAATATAATAATTATTATAAAGTGAATAAAGATAGATAATTATTGAATCTTTTGTTTAGTATGTAAATAGCTTCATTTCATAAATAAATAGCTATATAATTATATATATATAAATAATCAAATAACTGAAAAACAAATAAGAAATTAGGAATGCATTTTCATGTATCCATCTATGGCTTAAGAGATATAGAAGCCACATGTAAAAACTGAGAATTATTTATGCTAGACAATAAGTTAAATCAAGAATAAATGACGTTGCCTTGGGAAGACATATGTTTACCTTGAATCCATAGGTCCACGCAGTGGGGGATTCTTCTACTCAGTGGGTAGAGTGAGAGAAAGAAAAGTCAAACAATATTTCCATGGGAAGAAAGAGCACAGTAAACATATAGTTTGGAGAGCTGTTAGGAGGAAGCAGATGACGAGGAGCTGGCTAACAATGTCAAGGACATTAGGAGAATAAAGATCAAAACTGGAAAAAGTGGCCTATGATGGAGGTCAGCTGTGCCAAGAGAGGATCTTAGAATTGAAGATCTGAGCAGAGTGAGAGCGGAGGAGTCAAGGCAGACAGTGGAGGGCAGGAATGAACAGTGGAGTTGGAAATCTTGAAGGAATCATTGCATAGAGGGCATCAAACAGTGTGGAGTGTTGGAGAGAACAAGGAAGATAGGAGGGTTGGTATTGAGAAGTCAGGCACACAGAAGAGGACCAACCCATGGAACCACAGGGAAGGAGGAAAAATCAAAATGTAAAGTAAAGGGAAGGCAGGAAGTTGAAGTTGTTCATATCTGGTTTTCCTGTGAGTAGGGATGGTTCAGCAGTGATTCTGAACTCAGATAAGTTGGAAGATGCTGGTAGTGGTTCAAAGAAGCCAGGTGTGGTTGGAAGGGACCAAGGAAATGAAAACAATAATAAGATAAGAAAGAAGACCAGAGTGGAAGGGGAAGTGGGTAAATGGGAGTTGGGTGGAGGAAACGGGAGGAATGGAGGGAGGGGAAATTGTGGTCGGCATGTAAAATAAATTAAAAAAAAATGTAAAAAAGAAAGAGGACCAGGATAACATCCAAGAGAATTGCTGCTATGATGACACATTCTCTCTTTGGAAGGAAGTTTCAAGAGAAGAGCTTTGATGAAGATACATCTCAGGAAATTCATCACAGCTCGCACTGCTTGTGAAACTGTGCTAGTTTCATTTCTGTTGCTGTGAGAAACTGCAACTTTGGAGAGAAAGGTTCATTTGGCTTACAATTCACCACAACAGAGAAGTCACGGTAGCTGGAGCTTGAAGCAGCTGGCCACACCCACAAGAGCAGAGGCAGTGAATTATGCATGCTTATGTCTTTGCTTGCATGGTTGTGCTCAGCTCTTTTCCCACTCTTACACAGCTGATGACACCCTGACTAGGGAATGGAGCTGCCCACAGTGGGCTGCTTCTTCTCACATCAATTAACTTAAGACAGTCTTCTATGGACATGCCAGAGGTAAACCCATTGTAGACAATACTTCATTAAGTCTCTACCCCTAGGTAATTCAACATTGTGTCAAGGTGAAAATTATAGCTAACTAGTCAGAGTCCCTTTGAAAACAGGGCTATGGAAATATCAAAAGGAGCTTGCTCTCATCATGGCTTGATGGGACTGCCTGTGACAGTACAGTCTTTGCCTTTAAGTCAGCATAAAAGAAATTTGGAATGTGGCTTTAAGTAATAAAGCTTCTGTGACAATCAGATTTCTATCACTTTAATAAATATATGAGATAATGATTTATGAAGAGAAAGGATTCATTTGGCTCATAGCTTTGGAAGTTCTGGTCTATGTCACTGAAATGTGTGGTTTGGAGGCCTGCCATGAGGCAGCTCATTATGGTGGAAGGATGGGTAGAATAAAACATCAATCTTGAGACTGGGATGCAAAACAGAATGAGTAATGGGCTATAGTTCTACTTCAGATGACTTGAAGATTCACCACCATGCCCTGCATCTGAGGGTTCCTTCAGACTCTAGTGGTAATCCACAGTAATTCATATTGAAACAATTGTAGTTTCTAAATATTTAAAGAAATAAATATATACATATATATAATACATACAAAGCTTAATTTCTTTATATGTTTAATATAAAAATATCTGAGTCAATGAGGAGTGTAGCTAAGTTCTAGAGCTCTTGCCTACACTATTGTGTTTGATACCCAGCTTTGCAAAGGAAGGAAAAGAAATAAAATTAAAAACAATTTAATCTCAAGGCTTTTTTTGTGTGTGCAAGCATATTCTTTATGTGGTTATGTAACTTCCTGTCTTTGCTTTATTCCAGGGATTTTAAAAATTGGAATGGTCATTGGCCCTTTGATTGGACTTATGTTGGCAACCTTCTGTGCAAATATTTATGTAGACTCTTGGTCTGTGAATACAGGTAACACAACACACTATATTTATACAGTCCATTCCCTAGAATGTGGGAGAATGCTCCAGAATGCTATGCCACTGCCTCCTTTGATCTTCAGTTGACAAATTATCACTGCTTACAGATTGCCGACCTAAGAGGAGCAGAGACAAGGATAAAATGTCACCTTCTGATAAAAAATCCACCATTCTTCCAGCACATTTCAGCCACACCTTTGGTCTCAAAATATTTACTCACATAGGGTTTTCTCAGTGAGACAGTCATTGTGGATAACAAAATAGATCTTTCTGTTATGTGATAAGCACCAATTTGTAAAGTTTTCACAAGATAAACAGAAATGTAAGATGAATTGCTAAATGGTCTTATTAATAAAAAACCCAGAGCCAAATATTGGGGTGAAAACTGATAGATCAGAGGAATAGGACAAGCCACGGCGCACCTTAACTTGTCAACTCCTCAGCCTCCAGAGAGAGCTATTTCTTGTATATCCTGATCATTCACAAAACAACTTATAACCAACTATCCCAAATAATTACAATTATCCAAACCCCATTGAAAGACCAAAAACGACCATCCCACCTCTTGGGAATTTGGGCATTGTGTTCTTAAAATTATTTCCTGCAGTCTGGGGGTGATGGCATCTTTAGGGGATCCTGAAAAGAAAATTTTTGGGTTAAATGTCAAGTCCTGGGAGAGGTAGCTATATCATTTTTTGTCCAGTGTCTGCATAATGCGAAAATACTGGGCTTGTCTCAAGTTCTTGCTCAAGTAGTCTATGAGGCTGGATCATCTCAGTTAGCCTTCTCAAAATTGTCCTAAGCAGTTTGTAATCCAAAGCCGATCTGTGGGTGGTGTTTGTCAGCTAGTGGTATTACTATTATCCTGATGGAATTAGCATTATGGGGCCCCATCATCTTTTTGGAGACTTCAGATTTGCTGTTAGGCATGGTCATGATTCCCTGAAGAAAACTGATGGAGACTCAAACACAAAAACATATATAGACAGCTAGATGAAGCCTTTTTTCTAAAATTAGTTAGAACTCTATATGACTGTTAATATCATGACAAATTTTTAAAAAATATATAAATCTTACATATTTTGATATAAAATTCATAATTTAAGAAAAGTTTTAAAGAGTCAAAATAGTACCAAGGATTTATAAGAATAGTGGCAATAGAATAGTTCCCTAATTTTGATTTTTTTTTCTTTCCCACATCAGGTGGCACTTCTGACATGATACAGAGATTTTGCATTTTCTTTTAACAAGCATGATTGGGTTTAGAGAAGGAGAGAGCCATGCTCCGACTCCAAAGACAGCTTTAATTTTTAATTGAACTGGGACTACATAAAGACCATTTGGGTTATGTATCTGTAGAGAACAGCAGAAACAAACATTTGGAAGACTTATGAAATTTTATATGTGATATACCAATAGACCAATTTACTTTTTTTCTTGGGACATTTTGTCTGGATTTTTTGTCCTTTTTCTTCAGATGTCTCATTTGTCCAGTGTTCTTCAATTCTTTATCCTTTGTTCTCCTGAAAGACAAAAACAAAACCCTTCCCCAATGGTAACTTTGAGGAGGTTCCCTTCTGGCAAGTTATATCTGATTAAATGAAAAGCATTTGTTAGTTGTATGAGTTAATTTAAATTGAATGGTTATGCTGGTTGATTAATTATCACCTCTTCTAAGTAAGAGGTCTCTCTTATTCAAATCAAACCTTTATCAATTTTGATGTTATCCACAGCTTATCTTCTCCTGTAGAAACAAAAGCAAAACCTCATCCCCAACGTAATTCATTCCTGGTTTCCATTCTGAGGTCAGCACGTCCTTAAAGTATAGAGGCTGATTTAGTTCTGTAGATTTTTCTGCTATCTGATGTCTCTCCACAGCTATTGTTTTCTTCCTTGTTAGCATTGAGAAAATTCAAAATTAAAAGAGCATTATGTAATCTATTTCTGGGAGTTGTTGCTATCCTTTTCTGTGTATTTAGCATATCCTTCAGAATCCAATTTGATCTTTCTATAACTACTTGGCCTTTAGGATTATGTGGTATACCTGTAATATGCTTTATATTGCAATAAGCAAAAAACTGTTTCATTTTAACAGAGACATAGGATGGAGCATTGTCAGTTTTAATTTGTACAGTTCTACCTATGATGGCCATAACATCTGGTAAAGTAAATGTATGATTATAGAATCAGCCTTTTCAGAACTCAGAGCAGTTGCGCATTGGAATCCTGAATAGGTATCAATGGTGTGGTGTACATATTTCAGTTTTCTAAATTCTAAAAAATGAAACACATCCATCTGCCAGATTTTATTCCTCTGAATGCCATTTGGGTTACATCCTGCTGATGGCGGGGTTTTATAGTAAAAAGAACAAGTAGGACATTTCCTCATAATTTCCTTGGCTTGTTGCCAGGTTATGGAAAAATCATTTTTTAAACCCTTACTATTGATTTGATGTTTTTTATGAAATACTGAGATCTCTAGAATATTTCCTATCAATAGTTTATTGATCTCATCATTACCTTGTGCTAGAGGGCCTGGCAGACCCATATGGGATTAAATGTGTTATATATGGGATGCTTTCTATTCCTGATTATATATTTTAACTGAATAAATAACAAAATTAATTCAGACTCATCAGGGATAAATTCTACTGTTTTAATATGTAATACCATTCTTCCAGCATACTGAGAGTCAGTAACTATGTTAAGAGGTTCTGATCCATTAATATCATTACAAAGCACATAATTATGATTTTTGAACCAAACTATAAGAACTTTGAACCACTTTACTTGAATTTTCTGCTTTGTAACCTGCCTTTCCTTGTTTGATGGAATTGCATAAAATGTAGGGACTCCAATTATTGCTGTTTCCCATACAATGTGAGGCAGGATCCAATTAGCTCTCTTTATATGTTTAATTCTATTGCTTTTGGGATATTTGCTGTTAATCTCTCCCAAAAAATTACTACAAGCTCTTTACCAAGGTTCATTTTCTGCCCATAATTTGTCAATGTCACTCTTAGTTAAAGGTACTACAATTTCTGCTGCTGTGTCTATTCCTTTGAAAAAGTCTCAATTTTCCTTTTAAAATCAACTCAGAGATCTTTTCCACATAAAGTTTTAATTTTTACTCTGTTTATTTGGTAGAAATATCCATTCCAATATAATATCTTCCCTCTGCATTAAAATTCCTGTAGGAGAATGCTTAGAGGGTAAAATAACCAGAATGCAGTCAAGCTTTGGATCCACACAATCCACATGTGCATCCTGTAATTTCTTTTCCACCAACGCCAATTCTCTCTCAGCTTCAGCTGATAATTCTCTTGGACTGTTTAAGTCCTGGTCACCTTCTAAGGTTTTGAACAAATTACTCAGCTCATCAACTTTTACCCCAACAGTGGTTGGTAGATAGGAAATGTCTCTAAATAATCTTTGAAATTCATTAAGAATCTGTAATTGATCTCTCCTAATTTGCACTTTTTGGGATCTAATTTTTTGTAGATCTATTTTATATCCTAAATAATTAATAGAATCTCCTCTTTGTATCTTTTCAGGAGCAACTTGTAATCCCCAACAAAGCAATTTTTTTTACTTCTTTAAACATTCTTTCTGCATTTGAATCAACTAATAAAGTATCATCCATGTAATGATAAATTATAGATTTAGAAAATTGTTCACGTATTCTTCCAATGGCGGTTGTACAAAATATTGGCACAGCTTGGGCTCTTAAACATTCCCTGTGGGAGAACCCTCCATTGATATCTCTTAACTGGTTGAGAATTATTATAAGTAGGCACTGTGAAGGCAAATCTTTCTCTGTCTTTTTCTTGTAAGGGTATTGAGAAGAAACAGTCTTTTAAATTGATAACTATCAGAGGCCGTCCTTTAGGTAACAGAATAGGCAAAGGAATTCCAGATTGTAGAGAGCCCATTGGCTGAAATATCTTGTTAATTGCTCTTTGGTCTGTTATCATTCTTCACTTACCAGATTTTTTTAAAATAACAAATAGAGGAGAATTCCAAGGGCTGGTTGATTCTTCAATATGCTGAATATTTAACTGTTCTTGTAACAGCTGTTCTAAGGCCTGTAGTTTCTCTTTTGTCAAAGGCCATTGCTGAACCCATACAGGCTTGTCTGTTAACCATTTTAAAGGTAGAGCTGTTGGTGTATTTGAAAGATCAGCAGTTGTTGTGCCCTGTTCTTGTACAATCTGGATGTCTAGTGACCACTCCTAATGTTTCTCTCAGAAACATGTGTTAGTTTATGATTTGTTTCTGAGGTTGGAGGAATGTTAATCTGGGTAGTTCATTGTTGTAATAGTTGTAATAGATCTCAGTCCCATAAATTCATAGCTATGTTAGCCACATATGGCTTTAATTTTCCTCTCTGTCCTTCTGGCCCTGTACATTCAACCCATCTTTTGCTCTGTTTCACTTGAGATAATGTTCCAATCCCTAAAACCTGAATATTTACTCCTCAAGAAGCAAATTTGGATGCCAAGATTCTGGTGTGATTATTGTTATGTCTGCACCTGTGTCTACAACACCTTCAATGAGAACATCATTTATTCATATTTTTTAATTTCAGTCTTTGTTCATTTATATAAGTTTATCAAAAAATTTGCTTTATGGTTTCTCCTGAATTTTTTGTTCTCTCTTCTATAGCTGTTCTATCACTTTGAGCAATATTTTTTTTCAATCAGCATTTAGTTATTTAATTGCTTTGGGAAAGGATTTCTTCTACAATGTTAGGAAAGAACTGAACAGAATTTATTCAGTTTGTGAGAGGCTCCTCAGGCAGTTTTCCAGTGACAAAGGCAAAGGATTACTTTGTCTATCCCTTGTTGATCTACATTCATTAGAACAATATTTATGTTTACTACACCTATTGCATAATCCAGAAGGGAGGGGAATTCTGTTGCCATTGTTCCTTGAAGAAACATTGTTTCTAGGAACATCCTTTTTACAGTCCTTTTTTAGGTGACCTTGTTCACCACAATTAAAGTATCTGACATTATTATTTTTCTTTAAACCTCTGGAAATCACCTCTCCTATCCAAGTATCATCATGGTCATGAGATTCAATATTAGTTGTAACTTGGATCCATTCCTCCAAGGGTGCTGATCTTGCTTTAATGGCCTAATTATCCTTTTGCATTCTCAAAAGCCAGAGATTCAATTATTATCTGTCTAGCTTCTGAATTTGGTATCATTCTATTTACTGCTAAAGACAGCCTTTGTAAGATATCTATGAAGGTTTTGTTTGGGCCCTGTATAACTTTTGTAAATGACTCAATTTTCTTTCCTATTTCTTCAATTCTGTCCCAAGCATTCAGGGCTGACATTTGGCATAGAATTAGGGTATTGCTATCATATAAAGATTGTTTTTGTTTATCAACATAATCACCTTCTCCAAGAAGTCAATCTTGGGAAATTTCCATACCTCTTGCCCTACATTGTTCTTCTATAGTCTTAGCCTCCTCTTTCCACCAGGTTCTCCATTGTAACTATGGACCAGCCTCTAGGATAGCTATAACCAAATTTTTCCAGTCCTGAGGAATGATTTTATTACAATTTGACTATGAGTTGAACATCTTCTTTACAAATGGAGAATGGATACCATATGAGACTATACCTTCTTTATATCTCCTCAAATCTAACATTTCCACAGTTGTCCAGTTAGCTCATACGTAGCCTTGAGCATTTGGCAGTTCCTATAAGGTTACCAGTTGATTAAGGTTGGCTGTTTGAAAATCTTAGGCTGTTTCTCTGTAACTATAAAATTCAATGCTGAGATAGGTTCACCTTTAAATTCTTCTGTCTGGGTCTGAATATCTCTATGATCTGTTTTAACAAGTTTTTCTAAAACTTTTATCTTGGCACTCAAATTAACAAGTCATTCTAATGATAAAACAAAAATGACCAAACAAATAATATTTATAATTGAAATTATGTAAATACCATCTACATTAATTATTCTCTCATTTAATTGTTCCATTTTCAGAACACCTAATGAGTTATCAAAAAGAGACCAAATTCCCTCCATTGTAAAAATATTTCCCATTTTTTAATGTGGAAAAATTTTCCTTTTAACTAATTTCTCTCTTTAAGATATCTTAATTTACTCACCAAGTCTACCAACTGCATAGAACAGTAGGAGCCCGATGGAGTTTCAAGGCAGCTACCTAGTGTGGTATCAGCCTGATATGGGGATTCAGAGAGAGCCCAAAACCCACCAAGCAAGAAGAAGCCAAAGAGAATCCTGCCCATGTGGTGTGGAGACTCTGGCCATGTGCAGCTCAGGCTTGAACTGGGCCCTCTAGGACCATAGGCAAGCTGCTTTTTCATGAATTTGCGCCACAAACGTTGGGGCACCAGATGTAACACAATTGCTAAATGGTCTTACTAATAAAAAAAAACAAACCTGTAGCCAGATATTGGGGTCAAAACTGAGAGATCAGATGAATAGGACAAGCCATAGCCAACCTCACCTTACCAACTCTTCAGCCTCTAGAAAGAGTTATTTCCTGTATACTTATCCCTATATTCTTTTTGTGCCCTGCCATCTTACTTCCTCTCTTTGCCCAGCTACATCACTTCCTCTTTCTGCCCAGCTCTATTACTTCCTGTCTGTCTGTACAGACCTCCAGATCTCTATGGTTAACTAGTGCTAGGAATTAGAGGTTTGTGTCACCATACATGGCTCTGTTCCCAATGTGGAATCGAAATCACAGAGATCTGGATGAATCTCTGACTCCTGAATGCTAGGATTAAAGGTGTGTGCTACCACTGCCTAATCTCTGTTTAATATAGTAGTGGTGCACAAGTAAAATATCACTACACAGAAATGCTCATTTATTACTGAAAAATGCATCTCCTATACTGTTAGATAAAATTAGTTAATTTTCTTAATGAATACACAAAACAAAAAAATAATTGGATACCGTGTGATATTTTATTTTATCTATCTATCTATCTATATCTATCTATCTATCTATCTATCTATCTATCTATCTATCTATCTATGTATCTATGTATCTATCTATGTATCCGTCTATGTATCTATCTATGTATTTATGTATCTATGTATCTATCTATCTATCTATCTATCTATCTATCTATCTATCATCTATCTATCTACCTATCTATCTATCTATCTATCTATCTATCATCTATCTATATGACTCTCTCTCTCTCTTTGTGTGTGTGTGTGTGTGTGTGTGTGTGTGTGTGTGTGTGTGCATTGTGTGTATGTGTGCCTGCTGAGGTCAGAAGAAGATTTCAAATCTCTTGAAATCAGAATTACAGACAGTTGTGAGTTTCAATGTGGGTGCTGAGAATGGAACTCAGGACCTCTGTAGTAGTAGCAATAAGTCTTAACCACTGAACTGTCTCTCTAGCCCCTCCCTCTCCTTCTGTAATGTTTTGAGATATGACCACATCAGGTTAAAGCCAGTTCATTAAATATGCTTCAAATATTTTCCCTGTCTTTTTGACATGAAGTTTTAACCTTTTTACACATTGTAGCATCACAGAACCTTTCTTCTTACTGAATTATAACTTCACCCAATTGTTCAAGGGCAGACACTTTTTCTAGAGCTTTGAACTAGTCAAGTCAGATGGCAGTCCCTGTAATCCTAACATTTAGGAAAGCAGAGGTAGAGGATCAGAAGTTCAAGGTCCAAATAAGAAGAATAACTAATGGGTGACAAGTTTACAAATAATATACAAATTTTGTGTTTAGATGACTTAGGATCCTTAATAATTTTCTGCAGTTTGCACAGAAAAGAATGGTACAAGCTAATAAAATGTCTGTATTTCTCCACAGATGACCTGACCATAACTCCCACTGATACACGCTGGGTCGGTGCTTGGTGGGCCGGCTTTTTGATTTGTGCTGGAGTGAATATCCTGACCAGCATCCCCTTTTTCTTTTTTGCCAAAACACTCCCAAAGGAAGGACTAGAGGATAATGTGGATGTGACTAAAAGTGACAAAGAAGAGAAACACCAAGGAAAAGCCAAGGAAGAAAAACGTGGAATCACTAAAGGCAAAAGGAAAACTTTAAACCCTGTATTTGGTTTAGATGGGTCTGCAGTTAGTGGAGCATTTGTCATGCTGTGCTGAGTAAAGATAGTTTGTCACTAATGGTCCCTACTCAGATGTGTTAAACTTCTTCCAAAGTTACCACTTGGGAGCAACTGATATAATTTGTAACCAGCTTATTTTAGATTAGACTTTATGAAAAATTCAAGTTAATCTGAAAATTCAATAAGCAAATATAATTTTCCCATTTTGAAAAGCCTATTTTGCACAAAATATTAGTCCAAGTTAAAAAAAACATGAATAACCAGAAATTCAAGCAAAAGATAATGGGAGACAAATATCCGTACTAAGGTAACAGTGTGGTTTGATAATAAAAATGTCTGTTTAGCAATGAGCATCTCGAAGTTAAGTCTGGAAGAGAAAACATAAGAGGTGACATAATCCTCTATGTTTGAAGGTGTGGATAGTTTCCAGGAGAACTGTTCCCTAAGGAACAGACTTTTGTGAAACAAGCAGGAATGTTATTAACCTAAGATGCAGAGTAGTAATGCTTCTCTGGGAGACAAAGGTGGGAAGATGAATGTTCAAGACTGTTCATCTTAAACCTTGGCACTAATTTCACAGTTGTGTGTGTGGTGACCTTTGTAGTATTATCAAGAGATTTGAGTTAGTGCAAAAGGTTCATGGCTTGTGTCTGGAATTCTTAAAGTGTATACTTGGAGGATAGGAAGGGGCTATTTCTTCACCTGTCAAATGAGAGTAACAGTATGTTATATTCTTGGGTTTCTGTGCTGTTCTGGTGTAGACTACTGTTGTCAGCACTTTAATGATGATATTGTATTTCCTCCATCACTCATATTCTCCAACAATGATATGCATTGAACAATCATACATCTCCATTAAACACTATTGACTATTGCTGAGGTGCTAGTCAAACTGACATCCAGTTCAGAGGCTTGAACATTCTTAGAATCATGGTCATGTCAAAGTTTTCCTGAAAGAGCTACTAATTATTGTGTGTTACTGTATGATCTGCCATATGAATATATTGTTTTTTAATTTTAATTTTAATTTTTTGTTTTCAATCTATCTGACCACAGTATCCCCTTTCTCCACTCCTCCCAGTTCCCACCAAATTACCCTTCTACACAGATCCACTCCTCCTCTGTTTCACTTCAGAAAAACGTAGGCCTTCCAGGGATACCGACTGAACATGGCATAATAAGATGCAATAAGACTAGTCACAAACCCACCCATTAAGGCTACCTGAGACAACCCAGCAGGAGGAAACAAGTTCCAAGAGCAGGCAAAAGAGTCAGAAACACCCCCACTCCCACTGTTAGAAGTCCCACAAAAACACCAAGCCAACAACCACATAACATATATGCAGATGACCTAGTGTAGACCCATGCATGCTCTGTGATTGCTCCTTCAGATGCTGTGAGCCCTTACCAGCCATACTTAGTTGAAGTCTGTGGACTATGTTCTCCTGGTGTCTTTGATCCCTCTGGCTCCTACATTTCTTTTATTTCTGTGGGCTTCACCAAGCTCCAAGGGGAGGGATCTAATGGTGTAGCTGAAGTTTTCTTGGTCCTGCCTGGCTCCTGCAGCCCTGATGTCCTGCAGCCACTCGGACCCAAATAAACACACAGAGGCTTATATTAATTATAAACTGTATGATCTAATGGCTCAACCTTCTCATTAGCCAGCTCTTAAAACTTAAATTAACCCATTTCTATAAATCTATACTTTGCCACGTGGCTCATGGCTTACTGGTACCTTTACATCTTGTTTCTCATGGTGGTGGCTGGTAGTGCATTCTCTGTTCTGCCTTTCTCCTTCCTCCTCTCTAGTTAGAATGTCCTGCCTAACCTTATTCTGCCTCACCATTGGCCAAACAGCTTTATTTATCAACCAATCAGAGTAACACATATTCATAGCATACAGAACGACATCAACCATCACAATGGAGAATTCCTATTTGGGCTCTTTACCAATGTTTGGCTATGGGTCTTTGTATTTGCTTCCATGAGCTCCTTGTGGAAGCCTCTTTGATGATGATTGGGCTAGGCACAGATCTATAGTATATAAGAATATTATTAGCAATCATTTTATTGATTTTTTTTCTACCATAGATCTTTGGGCTCTCCAGCCTCCTGTTCCTAGCCATCCAGGCTGTATTGATCATGGGCTCCCTCTAGTGATGAGGGTCTCAAATTAGACTAGTCATTGGTTGGCAACTCCCACAGGTTTTACCTCTCCAGTGTCTCACCACATTTTACAGGTGGGATAGATTATAGATCAATATTTTTGTGCCTGGGTTGTTGTTCTAGTCCTTCCTCTGAAAGTCTTGCCTGTTTACAGAGGGTAGCTGGTTCATGCTCCAAATCCTCCACTACTACAAGTCCTCACTAGAGTCACCTTCTTAGAATCCTGCAAGTTTCTAATGGACTTAGTTTCTACATTACCCAACCAAATGCCCATCAGTTCCAGGCATCTATTCCCACACTGTCTCCTTCCATTAGTCCCTCTCACAGGATCATTCCTGTTACCATTGCCACCTATCCCAGTCTACTTGCAAAATCTGTTATATTTCTTTCCCAAGAAGATTCATGAATCCCCCTTAGTGCCATCCTTGTTAATTAGCTTTCCTGGGTCTGTGGATTGTAGCATGATTATAATTGACTCAACAACTAATATCCACTTACGAGCAAGTACATGCCATGATTGTCTTTCTAGGTCTGGGTTACCTACTCAGGATGATTTTTTTTCTAAATCTGTATATTTTCCTGCAAATTTCTTGATGTCATTCATTTAACAGTTGAGTAATACTCCATTGTATAAATGTACCACATCTTCTTTATTCATTCTTTGGTTGAGGGACATCTAGGTTGTTTCCACTTTCTGGTTATTACGAATAAAACTGTTATAGACATAGTTGAGAAAGTGTCTTCATGGTAGAATGGCATGTCTTTTGGGTATATGTATAAGAGTGGTGTAGCTGGGTCTTGAGGAAGATAGATCTCCAGAACTGCCATATTGATTTCCATAGTGACTGTAATACACCCAGACCAGAAATGGAAAAGTGTTCCACTTGCACCACTTCTTGCCAGCATGAGCTGTTACTTGTGCTATTGATCTTAGCCATTCTGACAGGTGTGAGATGTAATCTCAGAGTCATTTTGATTTGCATTTCACTGATGGCTAAGCATGATGAACATTTTTTTAAGTGTTATTCAGGCACTCAAGATTCTTCTGTTGAGAATTCTCTAATTAGGTCTTTATCCTGTTTTTTAACTGGATTATTTGTTTTCTCGATATCTAGTTTCTCAAGTTCTTTATATATTTTGTATATTAGCCTTCTGTCAGATGTGGAGTGGTTTGAAATGTTTTCCCATTCACTGGGCTGTAATTTTGTCCTATTGACAATGTCCTTTTCCTTACAGAAGTTCTTCAGTTTCATGGGGTCCCATTTATTAATTGTTTTTCTTAGTGCCTATTCTACTGATGATCTGCTCAGAAGTTGTCTCTTATGCCCATACATTCAAGGCTATCTCCCACTTTCTCTTATATTAGGTTCAGTTTGTCTGGTTTTATGTTGAGGTCTCTGATCCACTTGGACTTAATATGCAGGATGATGAATATGGATCTATTTGCATTCTTCTACATGCAGATATCCAGTTTGACCAGCACTGTTTGTTAAAGATGCTTTCTTCTTCCATTGTGTATTTCTGGCTTCTTTACGAAAAACCAGGTATCCATAGGTGTGTGGATTCATTTCTGAATCTTCAATTTTATTCCATTGACCAACATGTCAATGTTTTTATGCATTTTTATGCCAATACCATGCAGTTTTTATTACTTTAGCTCTGTAGTAAAGCTTGACATCAGGGATGGTGATACCTCTAGAAGTTCTTTTATTGTTGTCTCCAAATTACTTTATGTAGCCACTTAGTGCTGTGAACTTTCTTATTAGCATTACTTTTATTGTGTCCCATAAGTCTGAGTATGTGTGCATTCATTTTCATTGATTCTAGGAATTCTTTAATTTCTACCTTTTCCCAGTCAGTAGTCATTCCTTAGGAAGTTGTTCAGTTTCCTTGAGTTTGTAGGCTTTCTGTTGTCTCTGTTGTTGTTGAAATTCAGCTTTAATCCATGATGATTTGATAGGACACAGGGAGATTGCTGTGAATGATTGATTGATAAATAAAATGCTGATTGGCCAATAGCCAGGCAGGAAGTATAGGCAGCACAAAGAGAGGAAAATTCTGGGAACAGGAGGGCCGAGGAAGAGAGATGCTGCCAGCCACCGAGGAGAAGCATGATGTAAGATAGCAAGATCCTGGTAAGCCACGAGCCACGTGGCAAGGTATAGATTTATAGAAATGGCTTAATTTAAGATATAAGAACAGATAGCAAGAAGCCTGCCATGGCCATACAGTTTATAAGTAATATAAGCATCTGAGTGATTATTTTATAAATGGGCTGTGGGATTGCGGGGGCTTGGCAGGAACCAGAGAGAAACTCTCCAGTTACAGGAGATATTTCAAGTTTCTTGTATCTGTAGTTTCTTTGTGACTGAGTATGTGGCCAATTTTGGAGAAAGTTTCCTGAGGTACTAAGAAGAAGGTATATTCTTCCATGTTTCTGTGAATTGTTCTGTAGATATCTGTTAGGTCCATTTTATTTAGTATGTCTGTTAGCACCAGTATTTCTGTTTAGTTTTTGTTTGGATGACCTGTTTGTTGGTGAGAATGGGGTATTGAAGTCTCCTACTATCAATGTGTGATTTTAGCTTTAGTTACATTTCTTTTACAAACATGGGCACCATGGAATTAGGGGCATATATGTTAAGAATTAACATCATCTTGATTGATTTTTCCTTTGGTGAGTATGAAGTGTCCTTCATGTCTCTTGATTAATTTTGGTTTGAACTAAATATTGCCATATGTTAGAATGGCTACAGCAGCTTGTTTCTTAGATCCATTTGTTGAAAAAGCTGTTTCCAGCACCTTACTCTCAGGTAACATCTATCTTTGATGTTGTCATGTGTTTCTTGTATTCAGCAAAAGGATGGATCTTGTTTTCATTTCCATTCTTCTGGAAGCCACAGGATTGTGCAGTAGGGATTGAGCCATCATTGATAAAGGTCAACCTATCACAACCAAGGGTTTTGATGGAGGACTAAGCCAAGACACAAGGCATGTTGGAGTTATTGCCTTTTGAATGAATTGGCTTTTTTTTGATGTAGATTTTCTTGTTGCAGAAGCTATAGCTTTTCCAATATGTTACAAAATTAAGATTTATTCCCATGGTTTAGAGGTGTTCTGCTCATTTATTGGGCACAATTTCCCCTATGTATTGATGTTTTTAGATGAACTCCCACAGCTATGCATGAGAGCAATCATACAGTCAAAACCTGTTTCCCACAATCAGGTCATTGTTCCTTTCTCCAATGTAAGTGCAGAGATTTGCCTTCCTGCAATTAACTTCATTGGCAGGCATTTGGTCAGTGTCCAGGCAAGAGTTTCTTATTTGAGATATTCTCAGACACCCACGAACATAGAATCCCAACATATCTGAATTTGTTGATTCTCAGCCTTTAGATAGATAGGGAACAAGTGTGCCCTGTTTTCACCACACTAGTAGATAGGGAAGTGCTGCCCTGAGCTAACCTTGCACTAACAAATTCTTAACTCAATGCACTTGCTTTCACCCTAGTTTATCAATTAGCTCATTATCTAACCACACTTAAGAATGGATTTCCCCTTTTCATTCTTAGACTTCCCTATTGAGTTAAGGTCTCTCTCCCTCTCATTTGACCCTGTTCCCTTTGAGAGTTCACTGAGGATTTACTAGTCACTCTCTGTTTTAGTCACAAAGAAAGCCTGACAGTCATTGCCTGATGTAAACTGTTATTGGCTTTTTATGACCCTGAAAAATTCAAGGCTTGTGATGTTGCTTTGGCCAGAGAATTGCTGATTGTATGTGCATAATAACTAGAAACTTTGGAGACTCAAGATAGAGCAAAGGCAGGACAGCAGAGAGAAAATTAGATTTGGAACAATGAAGATATGTGAAGACTTGGTTTTGCCCTCAGATATTAATTCCTTTGCTTTTTGTAGCATCTCCTTTGGACCCTGAGAGGTCTTTAAGGCTGGTCCTTAAATGCCTTTGTTACATTATGTTAGTCTATGCCTTTTTTTTAAAATTAGGAATTGAGTTCATTGATGTTGAGAGATATTAATACCAATAATAGTAATGATTGTTAGGTTTTTGTTGATGGTGATCTCTCTCTCTCTCTCTCTCTCTCTCTCTCTCTCTCTGTGTGTGTGTGTGTGTGTGTGTGTGTGTGTGTGTGTGTGTGTGTGTGTGCTTGCTTCCCTTCTTCTGGCTTTGCTGTGTGAGATTATTTATTTCCTGTGCTTTCATGGGTGTAGTTAACTTCCTTGTTTTGGAGTTTTCCTTCTAGTACTTTCTGTAGGGCTGGATTTGTGGATAGAAATTATTTAAATTTGAATCTATCATAGAATATCTTGCTTTCTCCTTCAATGGTGATTTAAAGTTTTGCTGAGTAAAGTAGTCTTAACTGGAATCTATTGTCTCATAGAGTCTGCAGCACATTTCTCCAGGCCCTTCTTGCTTTTAGAGTCTCCATTGAGAAGTCTGGTGTAATTCTAATAGGTCTGCCTTTATATCTTATTTGCTTTTTTGTTCTTATATTTTCAATATTCTTTCTTTGTTCATATGTTTAGTGTTTTGATTGTTATGTGCTGGGGAGGGGACTTTATTTTCTGGTCCAATTTATTTGGTGTTCAGTAAGCTATAGGCATCTCCTTTTTAGGTTAGGCAAATTTTCTTCTATGATTTTGTTGAATATATTCTCTGGGCTTTTGAACTGGGATTCTTCTCCCTCTTATATTCCTGTTATTCCTAGTTTTGGTCTTTTTATAGAGTCCCAGATGTCCTGGATGTTTGGGTCTGGAAATTTTTAAATTTAACATTTTCTTTGACTGATGTATCGATTTATTCTATCATATCTTCAACACCCAAGATTCTCTCTTCCATCTTTTATATTCTTTTGGTGATGCTTCCATCTGTAGTGTCTGTTTGCTTACCTAGATTTTTCACTTCCAAAATTCCCTCTGTTTGTGTTTTCTTTATTGTTTCTATTTTCATTTTCAGGTCTTGAAAAGTTTTATTCACTTCCTTCAAATGTTTGTTTATTTATTTTTTGTCTTTTCCTTAATTTCTTTAAGGGATTTATTGATTTCCTCTTTAAGAAGATCAACCAACTTATAAAGTTCCTTTTAAGGTCATTTTTATGTGCTTCTGCTGTGTTGGAATATTCAATGTTTATTGTATTGAGATAGCTGGGCTCTGGTGACATATTGTCTTGGCTGTTTTTGATTGTTTTCTTACACTGGCATCTAGGCATCTAGGTTTGGGTAATTATGGATCTAGTTGCCAATTTCTGAGTTTGTTTTTGTTTGATGGGTGTTTTGTTTCTTGGTTTCTGTTTACACTTTTGTTCTTCTGGTCAGTGTGGCCTGTAGTTGAGCTAGGGTCTCTGTCTGAGTTCTGTCAGCTTGAATATTGTTTGGTAGAGCAGAGGGTCTTTGCCCCAGTTGGGGCCTGGAACATGGTAAAGCGGAGGGGGTGGGGACTATGGGTAGGGGTGGAGGGCACTTGGAGGTAGTTCAGAGACTTGAACTTTCCTAGATTCATGGTCATGTTAAGAATTCTCTTTAAAGGCTAAAACTGATTGTTATGCTATTTGGCATGCCAGGTCAGCCTGATTTCCACAACTAGGAAATTGTTTAGCATAGTATAAGAAATACAGAAAAAATGTGAATTGTGGAGACTCCTTTAGGACAGGGATATCAACAAACATGGGTGAGTTCAAAAGCTCCTGGAATTCTTACTGCAAATCTCTCATTCATGAAGAGGGATTTTGCTACTAGAGTTTACTTCTTTTTATTAACTGCTCTGACTCTACTTCTAAATGGTACCTTCTCAATACTTTACTCTAAAAGAAATTTTAGGCAATTTATTAAGGATAGTATAAAATTAGATAATCAAGACAGAATACATAAAGACAGATGTGCTCATTAGGGTTTCTATTGCTGTAAAGAGACACCACAACCACGGCAACTCTTAGAAAGAAAACATTTAATTAGGGCTAGCTTACAACTCAGAGGTTTAGAACATTATTGTCATGGCAGGTGGCATGCAGGCAGACATGATGCTGGATAAGGAGATGAGAGTTCTACATCTTGATCCACAGGCAGCATAAGCAGTTGGTGTCACATCTGGTGTAGCTTGGGCATAGGAAACCTTGAAATCTACCTCCATAGTGACTTGCTTCCTCCAACATGACTACACCTATTCCAACAAACCTATACCTCCTAATAATACCACTTCCTATGGGGACCATTTTCTTTCAAACTACCACATCCACTTTCTGGCCTCCAAAGACTTGTAGCAATATCATAATGTAAAAATAAATGCAGTCTGACTTCAAAAGTCCTCATCGTCTATATCAGTCTTAAACTTATTTAAAATTCTTAAGTTCAAAGACTCTTCTGAGATTCATGCAATCTCTGAACTGTAATCACGTTTAAAATCAAAATAAACAAGCAGATCACATACTTTCAACATATAATGGAACAGGATATACATTACCATTCCAAAAGGGAGGAAAGGGAGGATAGTGAGGAAATACTAGACCAAAGCAAGACTGAAAACCAGCTGGGTAAACTCCCAAGCCTGCATCTCCATGTCTGATGTCAAAGCTCTCTTCAGATCTTCAACTCTTTTCAGCTTTGTTGACTGCAACACACTTCCTTCTTTTGGGCTGGTTCCACTCCCTATTAGCAGCTCTCCTTGACAAGTAGCTCATTACTCTGGTATCTCCAACATCTTGGGGTCTCCAAGGCAGTCAGGCTTCAACTTCATAGCTGCATGTAATGGCCTTTCTAGACCTCCATGCAGGGATACCACTGACACATGCCTGGTCTCAGATGCTTTCCTTAAATGTAGAGGAAGATTTCATAACCCCTTTCTTCTATCCTTGACTCTAAAACCAGAACTACATGGCCAAAGCTGCCAAGTACTGCAGCTTGCTGAGGCTGGAACATTCGTCCCTCATTCAGTTACATCATATCCAGCTTTCTGTTCTCAGTGGTTCCCTTCACTGCCTAAGATTGGCTATCCTGAATCTCAATCTGAAAACCAAGCTGGCCTCAAGCTCATAGATTCCCTTGCGTTTGTCTCCTGAGTACTGGGTTAAAGGTGTGTACCACCACAAATTTACCTCAATTTGTTTAAATTCCTTTCCACAAGTTGGAAGATTAGCTGGGTGGGTTGTTGCCCTGAGGTCACTACTCCCTCTATACCATTTCTTTATCTGTTTATCTCCTTGAACACAGGACATAGCCCCTTTCTACTTTTAGGAGCCCCTTCTCTCAATCTATATGTTTTGTGTTTTTCCTTGCTCAGTTTGTTCCTTTTCATTATAAATCTTCATGAGAGTTAACACTAATAAGCATAGAACAGAGTCTATACTAGGTTATATTGAGATTTCCTCTGCCAACAGAATTAATCCAAATCTCTTCACTTTAGTCTCAGGAAAATTCTATGGACAAAGGCAAAAAGCAGCTGCATTCTTCACCATATATCACATGATCTCTAGGTAATATACTAAAATTCTTCTCTGAAACCCCTTGAGCTTGGCCCCCATAGTTCAAATAACCCTCAGCACCACTGTCTTTCATGTTCCTACCAAGATGGCCCATTAATCCAAATTTATAGCATTCAACTGCTTTTCTAATCTCCAATCCTAAAATCCATATTCCTCCAAACAAAAACATGGTCTATTGTATCACAGCAATACTCCCATCCCTGGTACCAACTTGTGTTAGCTATGGTTGTGGTGATATTGTGTTCCCCAAAATATTGTGCACCCTAATAAACTTACCTGGGGTCAGAGAACAGAACAGCCATAGTATTAAACATAGAGGTTAGGCAGTGGTAGCACACGCCTTTAATCTTAGCATTCCAGAGGCAGAGATCTGTCTGGATCTCTGTGAGTTCAAAGTCACACTGGAAACAGCCAGGCATGATGACTCACACCTTTAATCCCAGGGAGTGATGGCAGAAAGCAGAAAGGTATTTAAGTCTTGAGGATCAGGAACTAGAGATGGTTAAGCTTTTAGGCTTTTGAGCAGCACAGTTCAGCTGAGAGGTATCCAGTCTGAGGAAACAGGATCAGTGAGGAATTGGCAAGGTGAGGTGGCTGTGGCTTGTTCTGCTTCTCTGATCTGCCAGCATTCATCCCAATACCTGGCCCTGGATTTGTTTTTATTGATAAAGACCTTTCTAAGATTCATGCTACATATGGTTTCTATTGCTGAGAAGAGAAACCATTACCATAGCAACTCTTAGAAAGGAAAACATTTAATTGGGGCTCACTTACAGTTCAGAGGTTTAAAACATCTTGTCATGGTGAGTGGCATGCAATCAGACATGGTACTGGAAAGAAGCTGAGAATTCTATATCTTGATCTGCAGGCTGTAGAAGCAGTCTGTGTCACACTCAGTGAAGCTTGAGCATAGGATACCTCAAAGACTACCTCCACAGTGTCATACTTCCTCCAATAAAGCCACACCTACTCCAATGAAGCCCATACCTCCCAATAGTGCCACTACCTATGGGGTGGATTTTATTTCAAACCACCACAACAGGAAACGGAAAGTGACTATTAAGTGTGAATTTCAGTCAAACTATTTTCAGTGAGATCCAATCCATTTACTAGAGACAGGTTATAAAACTGACCTTCAGCTTTTTAAACAGGGAGGAGTTCTGGTTATATCAGTTGGAGCTTTATTTACACCAAATGAGTCAGCATTCCTTACAGTGAGACCCTTGTTTTGAGATGTTTAAAAATGTCAGTAGGTGTTTCTAATGAATGTTCTATTGTGAAGTGCTGCAGGGATGCTGTGGTTGATTGAGACTCAGCAAGATTCCTGGAGACTTCCTAAGCCTTTAGCTTATCTGTTCTTGTACAAAGGAGTGATAACATTAGTGTCTGAACTCAAACTTCATCAGAGAGTCCCTTACAGATTCCAGAGAACAGACTAGTCACTCTCTAGTGAATACAGAATATTAATAGAAGGAAAAGAGAAAAGCAAATGAAATTGTATAGCCACAGGCAGGATTCTATCTCTTTACAGTTTTGCTTGGTGGCACAATTGGGTTGAATCTTATATGGACAGTTGTATCTAACTTCTAAAAGAGACTTAAACAATGATACTCAAAGAGGTAAAATGTATTTATCAAATGCATTTGTGCTACCCCACAGAATCTGTGAGAAGATTTTAGAACACCGGACACAACATGCAAGGCCAAGTTAGCCTGATGATCTTGGCATTCTTGTTTCAGATTTCTTGCCATTCATGAAGAGCCTCTTCTGCAATTCGATTTACATGCTTTTCATCCTCCTAAGTGTGCTCCACCTCAACGCAATTGTCATTATTGTTACCTTCATGCCTAAATACCTGGAACAGCAGCATGGAAAATCAACTGCAGAGATAGTCTTTCTCATAGGTATGAAGTCTCATCATTTCTTCAGTAGCACTTCCCCTCCCACAGGAACATGACAAACAGAATCCCAAGGACAAGAGTAACAGTAAGAAATGCAAATAGTAAACTACAACAGAATTGAAATCTGCTGGGCTATTCTTATAAATTTATTTTTTGTAGTCTCCAGGGAAACCAAGGAAGGACAGGGAAAGGAAGAGGCCAGAAATAGCCTCTCTATTCTCCAATCTGAATGAAAATTGTCATCATTATGGAAATATTGGAAGATACTCATATCAGTCAATTCTCAAGAGGCAGTATGTTAATTCAAAGAGGAATACAGAGTTAGCTCACTGGGTTTCTGTATCTTACTTCCAGATTTTACTTGTGTACTTCAATTCTTGCCTTACTCATTATTTCTAACTCAACTCCTTGATTTTCTGGTGGTCTGAGTATTCTGTGCAGCCACACTTGGCTTTTCTTATTAGTACACTAAATCCAGGGATTCTACCCAAATTTGGACTTTTTTTCTGGGTTCATTTTACTCTTGATAACTGATGATCATAGGCTGCCAGCATCCACATTATCTGAAATAATAAGGTTCTCTGAAAGTCCAAATTCCAGTCCCTACCCTTAGATGTATAAAATCAAATGCAAAGGTATGGAGCTCAAAGGATGGATGGATTATTCCAAGCCTGGTGCTGGTGTATGAATGCAACTTAGCCAGGATTTTCTCTTCCCTTTTCTTTTATATTCTTTGATTTTTTGCTGAGAAAGGAGACTCAGAGAGGAAGAATGATGGGCAGTATAAACAATGCACAAAATGTTATACACTTGATAAGCATGGACTCAGCAACTACCTTCAAAATCACCCGAACCTGAGTCAAATTCCCATTAAACAGAGGGATAAAATACACGAAAAATAGAATGTCATAGATATGTTCATGCATGCATTTATGTATGTGTATATATATATTGTATATATATGTGTGTGTGTGTGTGTGTGTGTGTGTGTGTGTG